>VDFB02364433.1:70401-143371 GCA_007258455.2 Sequoia sempervirens
TTTTTAGGTTTGGAATGTATTGGTGCAAATTGAGAATTGATGCAAAAGATCGCGGGGCGGAGGGCAGAGATATCATCTTAAGTACCTTGTCGAAGCCCGTGCTTATGACCTTTCAGGTCATTATACAGCTCGCCTCGCTGGAGGCACATATCACGAGCCTTCTATGGAGGATTACTGGGCAAATTGCTCAGATGACTTCGAGGTTCGCAGACGCAGTTACGGCCGCTTCTCTCTCTCACAGATTTCTGTTTTCTTGTCGGAGGATGTGGGAGGTTTATCAGATGATGAGGGAGAGGTTCTTCCTCAGTTTTTCAGAGAACAGGTCGACACACAACCGTTGCCAGTAGTAGATTGGTACGCCAAAGAATATGCAACGGTCAAGGAGAGGTCTAGTAGAGTCATCCAGAACAGTATACTTTACCTCGGCAGCAAGAAGACAAGAAGAGTAAGCATGCCCAGAGCAGAGCCGCCAGTAGTGGTGAATCCTCACGGCTACCTTCTTAAGTCAAAACCTAACAGAAGAGGGTAAACCCTCCTAAGAAGTACAAAGCCAAATAATTCGGGGCAAGAAACGCCCAGCTGTTCACGATTCGGGCACGACGAATGACGCTTATCATAGAGCCAGTTCAGAGATCAGCTCAGAGCCCGCCAGTACCTGAGGTTCAGCCTCAAGCTCCTACATCAGTTTCAGAGCCGTCACCAGTCCCAATTCACATTGAATTGGACTTGGACTCTCCACCTCGCAATGGGTCTTCTACACACTCACTCTCATCAGTACCTCCTGTCGCTAGTGCAGACCCTTCTAGTAGCATTAGCAGAGATTCATCTTGGATCGAGACTCAGCTAGGAAGGAAGAGGAGGCAGCCATCTTATGTTCTCAATCATTACGATTTCGATGACATTTATCAAGATGCGCCAGATAAGAGAGTTAAGAACATGGTTCACGTAGAGAGAAACACTGATATGGAGGTTGTTATCGAGCTGGCTGTACCTCGCCCGGACTTAGCTGATTTAAGAGTCACCGAGGGATTTTGAAGTTATCGCGATCCAACCTTGTGGTGGCAGCACCGCCCGGACTTCGGGTTGATCTTCTTCAAAGTTCTGAGATAGTGCGGGGCCGAGAATACTAAAAGGGCGAGGAGGATAAGCGGCCCATAAGGCTGAAATCAGGCGACTTAAAACCGATTACATTTCTAGTCTTATTACTTGCGGACCGAGGAAAACCATTAACACACTCCCACCGATGCTTGAAGGCCACCCGGTGAGCAAAGTCAGAAGCTCAATCGATTTAGTTGCATATGGCGTTTGGAGGAATGGGAGGAGGACTTCGTTGCTAGAGGCCGTACCATGCTCACAGAGTTATATCAGTTCCGGTACAATGCACGAGAGCTCCGTATTCGTCTTCAGGATGAGGAACAGGATATGGCTATTAACAAACCCGGGGAGTTAGGTACGATTGCTCACGAGTTTAACTACGATACAATACGGATGCAGAAGACAGAGAGGCTATCTACTCTTGGAAGACAGTTGGTTTTCAGAGCGAAGATAGAAGACAGTTTAGCATCAGAGTTGGCTGAGAGTAGAGAGCACGTCACCAGTGCACTCCGGTTTGTGAGGACTCTTGTATCTCGCTTACCGTGCCGTTATCGGATTGAGGGTGGTGCCTACGTGGAGCTTACAGATGTTCAGTCAGAACTCCAGGCACTCATTCATATCATTTTCAGTGGGGAGACAGTTGGCTGTAAGGTTACTCAGCTTACAGTCATGTCAGCACTTTTTGATGAAGCAACGAGGAGCAGAAGGGAACTTCAGTCTCAGATCACAGCTGGTGAGGACATGCTGCATCGACATAGCATCCTTCGTCAGAGTCTCATCGCTCCGGACAGTGACACAGTCAACAATCTCATTGAGGGGTTGATTGCTCGAGATCGCACATAGTGAACTTCAGTTCCCACTTCTCAGAATAGACTTCACACACACGAGTTAAACTGGATGTTACCCTTTTCAGTTAACTCGGGGTTGTCATCACATGCATACCTATTCTGAGAATCGCCTTGTTCACTTGGAGTTGTATTTAGGGTTTTCGTTAACTGATGATAGTCTTCCAGTTAACTTGTTTTAATAAGGACGTGCATGCTCGCACAATTGTCCATTTTTAGATTAGATGTTTCAGTTAAACTGAGGGTAGTTGCCCAGTTAACTGTATAGTTTGCTTAATTAGGGTTGGGCGCATTGCTTGCATGCATTGCAGGAACTATAGATAACACAAGGTGATTTTAGGGTTCCCTACACCTTGATGTATATAAATAAGAGCTTACGCTCATTTGTAAATAACTTTTGCTTGAGAGAGGAATATATGCTGCGCCTACCTTGCCCTCAATATTGCTCTTTTTCGTATTTGTTCATGTGTCTTCACTATTGCAATTGATTGTTATGCCACATAGGGTTCCAAAAGATTGTGATGTTGAATTCTTCCATAGTTTAGATAAATCTGTTTAAGCATCTTTATCATTGAAGTCAATTGCTATGCCACATAGGGTTCCAAGAGATTGAGGTGATAAGGCTGTTTTGTGTTTATTTATCATTGTGATCGATCGTTATGCCACACAGGGTTTCGAGAAGTTGCAGCGATAAATCTGTTTTGTGAATCTTTATCGATATAATCAAAGGTTATGCCACATAGGGTTTCGTGAGATTATAAAGATAAAGGCTGTTTCGTGAAGACTTTGCTGTTTCGGTCGAGTGTTATGCCACACAGGGTTCCATAAGATCATCTTAGTGAATTCTTAAATCTGTTGTGCCCAATAAGTTGGTCTAGATTGAGATGATAGTTGTGCCACCTTGCCCTCAAGTAGAGAGTCTAAACCCACTTATCGTCAGATAGTCAAACCTTGCTCCGTTTCCTCTTGCTCTGTTTTCCTGAGGAGATTGGATAGATATAAGTTGTAGTTTAGTTGATTTGCAAAACCAGAGAAAACTCAGCTGCAACATAAAAGTTCTTTCAAGAAAGTCTTGTGCCTCTAGCAGCTGAAACAAAAAGACAGGAAGTAGTTTTAGCTTATTTTTCTTTACAAAGCATATTTGTCAAAGAACATCGAGGGAGCTTCCCCTCAATAATTCGAAGAGCACTCATTGCGTAGTGTGCATAGGCTGTTCATAACAACTTGTACTCCAGAGGTGTTAGTTGTTACGCCAACAAGGTATAGGTCGGGAATCAGCTTACTAGAAACAACAAAATACGATGATTCGACTAGCAGACTTGCTAAGGAGCAGGAACCCCTATCTGAAGTATAGGCTGCAAGACAATTCATTAAACAACATCAAACAATAATTTGTCAATAACAGAATATCCAAGGAGGATGAACCCCTATCCAAGGAAGAGATTGAGACAACAAATTATAAAAACAAAAATGTTGAATGAACACAAATATCTGGATCAAAATGCATGCACTTTCTGATTTGCTTATTCAAACTCCTTCAACAAGTTACAATGAATTAGAACATGCAAAGGCACGAAATCATGCACAATTGCTCATCAACTAATTAACTCTCATCCAAAAGTAAATCAATAAACACTTGCAAACTTGAGGCAACAACGATGCAACAATTTTGCGTAGTAAGTAAAAGTTAACAAATAATGAGCCCAAGGCTCTTATTTATAGAGCGCAAAGGAGTGGGAAACCCCAAAATCTCCTTGAGTCAACAAAGATCAATTGCCAACTAATTGGCAAGATTTATTCCTAGAAAGCAGAAAATCTATCAGTCAACTAGAAGACTACTTCAATTAACTGGCACTAAACTATAAGAGAACTTTATTATACATTAGGTGTCTCTAAGATAGACATCCATGATTTATGGAGATAAGTCATTGTAGAAACCCTAGTTTCCCCCTGACACTGCTCCTGACTGATTTTTAGGTTTTTTGAAGGTTTTTGGTTTTTTTTGCAAATTTGTGTTTTTGATGCAATAAATGAAAGGGTACGATTTTTGCAATAAATTGAAATAAATTCTACAAAAATTAAATGACTCTGAAATGGATTGAAAATGGACGCCAGTATCTTTATTCAAACTTCTCTACTGATTACAATGAGACCCAAATGCATGCAATGAATAAAATTAAGAATTTTCAATATTTTAAAAACCTGGAAATTGCTGCAACAGAAGTACAGAAATGTACGGCTGAGGTAAATGATGATCTTCTCCCTCTGAATGATAACCTCTGATGATGCCCAAATAGCCTGCGCCTGTACTGGAGAATGTGGGAAGTCAAGGAAAGAGGCGTTTCTCCTTCCAAACCAAAGACGCCTCAAGACTGGACAGTACGGCCAGAAATCTGATGGTACGGCCTGGTAAGTACGGCTCCAGCATGAATCATAAAGTAAATAACATATGCCGCTTTCTAAACCCTCTGTATCTTCTGAGAATGGACGCCTAAATGAATGAGATGCTCTGAATGCAAACAACTGAATAAAACTCTGAAGATATCAATTTCTCTGAAGATCTGTGATTTCCTCTGTGTGAGAAAACCTCTGCTGGCAATAGATCAAGTGATATTTCACACTCTCTGAATTGCTTTCCGCTGGAGATGGCTCGTTCCCCAAGAAAGTCGAGTTCAAACCCTAAAGTCTGTGCTCAGATCAATTTGATCAGTTCTCAAAATCCAATAATCACATAATAGCTCAAAACCCAAGGCAAATCCACTATAAGGCTGAAAAGTGCGATTTCCTTAAAGATAGGGTTTTAATTAATATTTGACTTTTAATCTTTTAATTTCTCCATAGTCTCCAGCCAAAATATTAAATCGTATTTTAATTGCTAACTGGCCCCTTCTGATGATGGGCGCACCCCTCAAGGCAAATCACTTAAGTTATAATTTAAAATTATAACTTTATATTATAATCCTTAATTAATTAATATTTAATCAATGCAATTAAATATTAATATTTCTCCCGTTACTCATCCGATTACTGTTCCGTCTGAAACTGACGAACTCTGAAGTGATTCCGGATGCCGCCAAAGCCATACTGCTAAAAATAGCAGGGGTCCCACACTGCCTGCCAGGAACTGCTAAAAATAGCAATTCTGCAAAAAGCCTCCGATCGAGCCAGAACGAAAGACCACTGATCAATCTCTGCTAACTGAAGCTGAGCCAAGCTCCGAAGTGACCCTCTATCCAATCAATTAGCCTACGAGGGTCGTGTGATAGGCCAATCCTGTCCTCTGAGAGATGTCACTGAGAAGGGGACATGACAGTCATCCATGATTAGTGGAGTCAAAACAAACATCCACAATCAATGGAAGTCAAAACAAACCTCCCTCATAAATAGAGATAGACATGCAAGATTCAAGGGGGAGTTAGTTAACTTGGAAAGAGTTATCAAGTTAACAATTGCTAATCACAAATGCCTTCCTAGAGACAAGGGCGTCCCAGCCTAGGTGTCTTTTTACACCTCACCACGTTTGGTCAACAACTCCTTGATCCATGTGTTGACTTCTTCCACCTCCGAAAAGTCAATGCTCTATAGGATGATGACATGGCGTTTCAGCATTGTCCTCTCCATGTGCAAGCTGCTCTTGGTAACTTTGGCAGCTCTATTACTGGAGTGATGACCTCTTTGCAGCTGCGTCACCCATTGAATGGTGATGTCATTTACGCCTTCCAAGGCGTCCAATTTGACTACGGGCTTTACTTGATGCATGTCCGTGTCGAGTATTTTCGGAAAATCATGTAGGACCATTTTGGTCTTGATTTCATCTTGAGAGTATTGTATTCTGAAAAACTCGACTATTGACTGTAAACATGGATATGTTCAAACAACTTTTTCAACCACTGCTAAAAATAGCTTGTCGAGGGGTAATTTTTACGAAAATCTCTAAGATGTGGGTTTTACTTAGAATAATTTTCTAAATGTACCCTGAATGTCAAAAATCTCAAAAAATCACTTTTCCTTGTTCATGCAAGAGCCCTTCGGGGCAAGGGTTCTAGAGGCAGCAAAGGCTTATTTTTCCCAAAAAAATCTGAAATATGGGTTTTGTTGGTGCTTCAAAGCTTAACAAACCCAGTTTGTCTGATTTTTGAAATTATGACTTTCTCCGGAAACCCTAAAAAATAGGGGCAGCAAGGTAACTTTTTCTAGTAAAATCTAGCACATGGGTTTTGTTGAATATGATATGCTAACCATACCCAATTGGTCAAATCTGTGATTATCTATTGTTTTCTTGGACATGCAGGAAGTTTTAAGACAGAGGAGAGGAAAAAAACGAGAAAGATTGCAAGTTATTCTATCTTTCTGGAAAAATGTGCTTTTGGATGCAACCTCTGAGAATTTATCTTTCTATGCCACTGATCTTCGAAAAATACAAAGAACGGTTAAAACCTCCTTCAGATCTTGAAAATACGCCTTGGAGAGAAAATGGTTGTTTTATCCTTCAACCTGCAAAAGAAATAATGAAATGGGATGCCTTGGAGTTGGTTTATGTTGATTCAAATTTGAATCCTTCAAATGTGGATGCCAACTCATGATTTTGGAGGGAATTGGCTTGATCTTGAGTTCCAAAAATTGATTTCCACCGATTGTGGGCTGTTTGAAACAAATTGCCTCTAAAATCTCCAACTTGGTCAACAAATCTTGCTTTGACCAATTTAGGCATCCCTTTTGGATTTGAACTCCTTTTTTCATCATTTTTCCATGTTGAATAGCCTCTGTTTGATCTTCGCTCCTAGATGATCAGTTGATCCTAAGCAGCTGCTGATAGATTCGTTGTTGAGTTGGATCCATGCTGAAGAGATGTTCCTAGGAGATGTTATGCCAGAAAACTGAATTTGAGGCTCCAAAATCAAGGGCGCCTTTCTTCAGTAGGGGCACTTTTACGCTTGCCTTAGTCAATTTTCAATGATTGTTCTTTAATTTCTCCATTTAGACCCTTTGTGCTTCAATTTGATCTCTCTGTCGACTGGCGAGACTAACAATCTCGCTTGAGGATTCATCAGGTGAACAGCTCAATCAAGGGTGATTGGCTTTACAGCTTTTGAAGGTCAGTTTTAGGTCTTCAAAAGCAAGGGCACCTTTCTTCAGCAGGGGCGCTTTTTCCTTTTCAACTAGTTATTTTGAAGTTGTAAACTACCTCAGTTTGATCTCTATTGTCAAATGATTGCCTTGTTGGATGTCCTTGCTAGCGATTTCGTCGTCGAGATTGATCAAAGCGGAGAAGGTCATCCTAGAGGTCACTCAGCAAATTGACGGCATCTGAGTGTCCAAAAGAAAGGGCACCTTTCTTCAGCAAGGGCGCTTTTTCTTGACACTTGGCTCATTTTTCAATTTTCTTCATTCACTCTCCATCTCTGGCATTTTCTGCTTGATTACTTCCTCTGACTGCCTGACAGGTCCGATGAACAGGCTATTAGTTTGATCAAGAGGCTGGGAGGGAGCTAAACAAATGCCTTATACACTGCAGTTGTTGATTCTTTCATCAAGTATCTCAAAAAGAAGGGCACCCCTGGCCAGCAGGGGCGCTTTTACTTTAAAGCTCACTGATTTGTCCTTCAATCCACATGTTCTGACAATCAACCTTTGTTGTTGTTTGATTTGTCTCGCAAGTTCACTAAATGATTCATTGCAAAGCTGGAGAGATCTCACGAAGACAGCATTTCTTAGGAAGTGACATCTTCATCATCCTATCAAGGGCGCCTATCTTCAACAAGGGAGCCTTTTTCATGCTAGATAGCCATTTTGGATGTTTCTTGATAACAGCCTCTTCGTACTTCGTCGACGTTTGCCGGTGATCACTTCATCAGATGATCTTGTTGAATGTTTCGTTGTCGAGCCAGCCAGAACGCAAAGAGGATGACTGCCTCAAACAAATCAGGTGACTGCATTTGGCCCCTGAGGTTCAAGGGTGCCTTTCTCCAGTAGGGGCGCTTTTGGCACTTTTCCTTGAATTCTCCTTGGTAGCATTTCCAGAGTTAACCAAATTTTGGCCTTTTTCAGTTTCGAAGATCTCCTTCATCAAACAGTCTCATTTTTATCCTTTTCTGCCATGGTTTAACTGTTGAAGCTTTTGAAGCTTAACTTTCAACACCTAGTACTGGCCAATCTACCATTAATGGTTGCGGAGCTCCTAACTTTCCTTATGAAAAATGAAAATAGACCCACCAGAGTTAAACATGCTTTTTGATGATTTTGACTTGACCAGTGTGATCGTGAAGTCAAATAATCCTATCAAAATCATTTTCATCTATTTCTGGGAAGGTGTTATTTTCGGGGGATTTCCCTAAAAATAGGGATTTGAAGCCCTAATTTTCAATTTCCAAAATTTTACACATATGTTCCTTGACAGAAACCCACACAAACCCTATGTTTGGTTTGACCTAAAATAGACTTTTGACAACATTTATACATGATTTAGCTAAGATTAAGCAAAATGCCAAAAAAATTATTTTGGGTACAACACAATTGAACAATCTCTAGTTAAGCACCTAGAATTTAAGATCACTAATTAACTAAGATGCAAGGTTCACACATGCAGGCCCCGAACCCGGTTCGGGTACGCACCCAATTCGGGTTCATCTGCAGGTACGATGAGGTTTGAGGGTTCATTGATATGGCTTATTGAATATTTTTCAATTTCCAAAATTTTACACATATGTTCCTTGACAAAAACCCACACAAACCCTATGTTTGGTTTGACCTAAAATAGACTTTTGACCACATTTTTACATGATTTAGCTGAGATTAAGCAAAATGCCAAAAAAATTATTTTGGGTACAACACAATTGAACAATCTCTAGTTAAGCACCTAGAATTTAAGATCCCTAATTAACTAAGATGCAGGGTTCAAACCTACAGGGCCCGAACCCGGTTCGGGGACGCACCCAGTTCGGGTTCATCTACGGGTACGATGAGGTTTGAGGGTTCATTGATATGGCTTACTTGAATATTTTTCAACTATCAATTGGCATTGAATATTTATCTTTGGCATTTGGCATTGATCAATGATCAAGTATCATACTATGAAATGATTTAGTTTTAAAATTATGTATATTTCTCTTCTTTTTTTGTGTATACACACACACACACACACACACACACGTACCCATACATACCCAAACCCCTAAAAAAAAATTTCACACACTTGTTGTGACCTTTTCACACATCACCCCATTCAAAATGGGGACGCCCTAATTTTTGCTCCATTCCTTGTCTTTTGGCTTTGGTTTTCTCTCTCTATCTCTTTTTGTCTCTTTCTTCTGCTTCTCTTTCCGGGAATGTGCCCGCCTTTAAGCTTAAACGTGAAATTTTGGCTAAGTCTGAGAATTAGGGTTTTGAGTCTTCCGGCCAGTTTGAAGCCAAATGGAGTGAATAAGTTGAAATCTGAGCTCAATAATACAGTCAGCATGCTTCCAGCAGGTTCCCAGCAAAGTTTCATCAAATTTCGACAACTTACTATTTTTAGTAAGTGTTCAATTCAGAGCATCTTCTCAGCACTTTTGAAGTTCTGATCGTTACACTGCATCCAAAGCAAGTCAAGCTATTTGTCTGCAAATTTTGAGTTGGAACTGACAACTCTCTTTTTTTAGCAAATATCACCTTCAAGAGCAGATTTTAGGGTTTATATGCAAAGTTTTTTAGTGCATGTCTAAACATTCCTTGTGGGTTTTTCGACAGGTTCGCGGTGGTATAACATGCAAATCAGGATCAAGACTTTTTCAGGAGCCGTCTTCAGAGGCTATTTTTAGGGTTTGCATGCAGGGCTTTTCAGCGCATGTCAGGTTATTCTTTATGGGTTTTTCAAAAGCTACGCAGTGATGTGACATGCAAGGCGAGATCACTTTTCAAAGACTTACTATTTTTAGCAAGTCCATTCCAGCAACTGCCTAGCACATCAGTATCACAAACAGAGCAAAGTGAAATAGAAATGGAGTCAAACAGAGGTCATTTGATCGACATGCAAGTCAAATTAGGGTTTCGAGCTTCGGGGCCCAAAATGAGGGGTAAAATGCCAAAATTTTCGAAAACCGATGTATCCCACTGCAATCAGTATTTTTCAAGCTGTTCACCGGTAAAATTTGAAGGCAATCGGAGCACTTACTATTTATAGTAAGGCACTCCTGAAACAGACTATAAATAGTAAGTCAACAGCAGGCGCCAGTGTGAACGGGCAAGTCTACCGATGAGGGTCACACCATCCAAATTTCAAGTCAAACGGAGTTGGGGAAGTCATGAAACTAAGTAGTTATTATAAATAGTAAAACACCTTCAGAAACATGCTATAAATAGCAAGTCCACTCGAGATGGCAGTATGAACAGATAACCTAGGTCATGAGGATCCTGTGGCGCAAATTCTAGATCAATCCAGGCTCTAGAAGTATGAAAGTCAGAGGGCTTATTAAATATAGTAAGACATGAGCGAGCAAGCCAAACAAAATTCTAAGTCTGACAAAATTCCTGCTCACCCTGAAATGCGCCCAAGGAGAAACTGGCAAGAAGATGGAAAAGTTTCAAGTTTGGAAACTCCTGCTTGACCCCTAAAATGCCCATAACTGGCAAAGGGTATGAAAAATTTTCTAACTCTGGAGTTAAATCCTGCTTGACCCCCAAAATGCGCCCTCAAGCTAGCAAGAAGCTGAGAAATTTCTAAGGCATGAGTTAAATCTTCCTCCACCCCCAAAATGCGCCCAACTTTCTCAGTGGTGGTGGAAAATAAGCTAAGTCTAGAGTTAAATCTTGCTTGACCCCCAAAGTGCACCCTCAAGCTGGCAAGAAACTGAGAAATTTCTAAGGCATGAGTTAAATCTCCCTCCACCCCCAAAATGTGCCCAACTTTCTCAGTGGTGGTGGAAAAGCTAAGTCTGGAGTTAAGTCCACCTTGACCCCTAGAATGCGCCCTCATCTAATCAAGGTGAAGAAAAAGAGTTAAGGCGTTGCTAAGTCCTTCTAGACCCCCTAAATGCGCCCAAGGAAAGAAGTGATGGATGTAAAAAAATTCTGAGGCATGAGTTAAATCCTCCTCCATACCTCAAATGTGCCCAAGTAAGCTAGGAAATGGACAAAAAAGTTTTTAATTCCACCTCTACCCCCTATATGCGCCCAACTTGTTTTACTTTGAAAGATGTTGAAAAAGTGGTTAAGTGTTAGAAGTTCCTCCTCAACAGGCTAAATGCGCCCAAGAGCAAGGTGAAGTTGATGGAAAAATTACCAAGGCGTTGAGTTAAATCCTTCACCACATGCTAAATGCGCCCATGTTAGAGATGAAGTTGGAAAAGTGACTAAGGCGTTGGAAATAAATCCACCTCAGTATGTAAAATTAGCCCAAGTCTAAGGTGGCTGAGAAAATTCTAAGTGTTAATTCCTGCCTGACATGTAAATGCACCTAAACTATTGAAGATGTTAGCTCTAAGAAAAATGTGTGAAGTGTTGAAGATCCTCCTTGACCCCTCAAATGCGCCCATGTTGGTGATGGGACTTTAAAAAATTTCTAAGCATTAAAATTTCACCTTTAGGGAAAATACGCCCAAGTTGGAGGTGGTGAAATTTGTTAAGACATGAATAAAATTGACAAAGATATGTCAGAGGGCTCCAGCTTCATGAGGATGATAAAAAATTTCAAGGCCAAGCAAGAAAATACACCCAGAGATGAGGAATGAAGAATAAATTTGATTGGAAAATATTTTTCTAAGGTTAAAATTCAAAAATCAAATGTACCCCTTCGTTTGTAGACCCATGGATTTGATGCTTTCTAAAGGGAATTTTCTTCTGGGTTCTAGACATCTTCAACAGGGAATTGATTTTAAAGTCTTCCACACTTCGCCAAGGCCTTCAAGATGAAGATTTTCTATGGGCACTGATTGATGAATTTTCTAAGGGGGAAATTTAAAATTTTTCTAAGGCAAGGAATAAATGATGTTTTTGAAGATAAAATACCTTGGATGGATGAATTTGAAGTTGATTGCCTAGGTGAATTTGCTTCAAATTCTTCGTGAAGATAGTCTTCTTGAGCCAGAGATGAATAAAATCAAAGTTGTCAACACCTCAGCTAGTGAAATAAATTTCTTGAAGAAGATGCAGTTGAAGTTAACACTTTCAAAAGATGATTTTAAAAATGCATCTCTTAAATACGCCCTTGAGGAGGATGAAATTTGTCTAAGGCATTGAAATATGATGCACAGGTGTTATATGCCCAGCCTACAGATGTTGAAAAATCATGAAGAAAGCAACGCTAGAGAAAAACGATGAACCCTATCAGATCCGAGATCACTCAAACGCAGTTAAAGCACGAAAATCAGGTAAGTAAGGTGAGTTTATATTATGAAGTGTTTTGATGCTCTTCTCCTTGCTTGTTTTGCAGGGTGAACACCGAGGCCAAGGCATGATGACTTGGGGAGATGAAGAGTACTTGGAAGAAATGGCTAAGTGTTGAGACCTAGTATGTGCCCAACTCAACTAGCAAAGAAGAAATGTTTTCAAAGCTTAGGATGGAGGGAAGGATGGAAACCCAAGCGTTAATGGTCACCATCAAGTACTTCAAAGTTGAAGAACAACATCAAGGAGGAAAATCATCATCGAGCAGGAGAAAGAGGTTGTAGGCTTGAAGTTAGATCGAGAACGTGCCCGCCGTATCCATTCAAGGAGTTGAAGCAATGGCGGCTAGACTTATCCAGTTTCAGTCAAGAAGAGGAACAAGAACAATGCGAACGTGTCTATGGACAGGAATCTTCTAGAGGATGGTGGACATTAATTGTTCATTTATTACTCCACTCCTCTTTTTAGGGTTAGGGCTGGGGTGGCACAATTTGGGCCATCCATCTGATTGTAATCTAAGTCGTCTGTTGGACTTGGCCAGCCATAAAAAGGGGCATCCCCCCCCTCATTTGTATGTAATTAGAATAGCAGAGAAGGAATAGAGAGAGATTGACAGAATAGTGGGTAGCATAGTTTGATAGTTTAGCTTAGATTGAAAAGGAAGGAAAGTCTTCCATTTGAATACTTTGTAAGAAGTTGTTGTGAACACTTTCATAATAAAAGAGTTTTCATTGATGGTGATCTCTTCTTTGTTATGAGTAGCTAGCAAGGCTTCTTCGTCCTTCCAATTCACGTAAAATCTTGAAGTAGCTTAAAGTAAAGTAGATTTCATTTCATGCAAGTGCTTAGTGATTGTGGAATATGGTGCTCGATTTGAACAAAACTTCACTTATCCATACCACTAGTGGGCTCGCTAATGGTGGGTTCGCCTTGCGTGTTCAATTGGAACATTGTGAACTTAACTTCGATTATGGTTTGTATGTTGGCATGCGTCGTTGTGATGGTGTCTTCATATTGAACTGTGATTTGAATACCTTTGATTACTCCTCTGAAGATTGCACCAGTTTTGTGGAAGTTGTCCGAAGCGAGGCAAAGCAAAACCTGGTTGAAGTCTACAAGAATTGATCGCCATGTCCCATGCCTTAGAGTAGATTAGAACCTTCTCATCCCTACAACCATTTTAAATTCAGTACATTTGTGGTTAGTATTAGGAAATTTGCACTTATCCGATAAATCATTTGAACTGCATGAAAGCCCTTAATCTGTTGTCTGTTGCCTGCTGCCAAACAATTGTGTAAGTCCCCTTGAAATACCAGCAAAATCACATCGAGCCAACTGAGACTATCCACTGCATGAAGGAACCTTGGAGTTGAATGCATGATCTTTCTAGCAATCTTAGCATGTAGGAGATTTTGTTCAAGAGAGGATAAAGTCGTCGTTGGCAACTTTATTCTGTGTTGGTGCGGTCACGAAAATCACATCAACAGTACCCATGTACCGGGTTCTCATACCCGCACCCATCCTCGAACCCGAACTAGTAACTTTGCTAATTAACCTTTCATACCCACACATTGTCAATGCACAATTAGGATTGTTCCACATATGTGAATCATCATCATCCTTTGCAATAATCTAAGTTATTTTAAACCACACACCATTTTTGATTTAGTATATCTATAGGGTTATAAGCCTCTACCTAAATAACCAAGGACTAGGTAAATCAAGTAATTATTTGCCCAATAGAACACATAATCCTAACACACTAGGGTGGTCCTCACACATTGACTTCTTTAAGATGGTCTGATTTTAACAGAAGATCACCACCCTTTCTCCCTTGTAATTACTCCAAATTATGAAAAAAATATTTTGTTTATCAAAAAAAATTCAAAACATGAATTTTGGAAACCATCCAGGTTGAGTGGGGCACCATGCAGTGTAGATTGCTTTCTCTAAAGGGAAACCATGCTTCAGGTTATCAAATTCCTAATGTTTCTGATTTTTGGGGGTTTATAAACCCAGTCTTTCATCTATGTAATAACAGTTGGATATCCGTTCTACAATTAATATAATGTTTTCTTTTGAGGCCAAAAAATGAATAACATACAATGGAAGTTCAACTTCATTCCTTACCTTTCTACATCATCTTCTAGCAATTTGTTCTGTGTAAGAGCCTTCTTTAGTTTGTCAAATCTGGTGCACAAATACATTTCATATAAAATTCGGATTCAAAAAGGTTAAACAAAAAAAAAAATTAAAATTGCACACAAATTCAATTTTCATTTCAAATATTGATAGAGAAGCAAAATTTTATTTTACCCATTTTGGCTGAAAAACCATTCAGGCAGCCAAGGAAGCTGAAAGAAAACTGCAAAGCAAATAAAGAACACTTTTATTGAAATATTATTTATTTTTCATCATTCATCAAAATACATTGGTTTTCACCGAAACAACACATTCACTCAACAAAATCATATCAGTTTCCCATCAAGCGGAATTAACACTTTATGGCATTCTGCCTCTATATACCCTTTCTTTTCTTATAGACACGACCTCCTCTAGTCATCTCATGCACAATCTTCTTTCCATCCCATTCCTTTTGCATTAATAGTTGGAACATCAGCATATTCTGTTTCACTATTAATTTATTCTTTGCAATAATTTCTGGCTTTGATTGTGTGAGAATTTATTGTTTGACTATTAATTTATTGTTGTTTTTTAACTTCTTTTTGAACTGTATACAGATCATTATTTTGAAATTTTTTGTGTACCATCCATAAATGAAAGCCATCTATTATAGAGGACTTGCTTTTAAACTGGTAATTGAAAATAAACTCCGAAGATTTCTCCTGTATGAAATGCAGTGGATGAGTGCCACAAATGAATGCGGATGGAAAGCAGCCAAGAGATTGAACAAAACATACAGCATTGAAAATACCAAGACACTAACATAATTAAATAGATTGCATTACTCAATCTCAAAAAGGTAGATGTATTGAGAAGAGAAAAAGAGTATGTTATAGTCAAACTACTGGCGTCAGTGTATGAAGACTACCAAATCAAAAACCCAGAGAATATTAAAAGCAGAAAAAAACCTTGTATGATACCAGAAAAAAAACATAGAAATGAAATGAAACTCTGTTAATGTTTACAAATGAGCAAAGTAGAAAATCGGAATTTACAGCATGTGCTATTACAACAGAAATATAATAGGGTAAGAAACTTAGTTCCTGAACAGTAATTAGAAACTGAAACATTGTAAAACTTGAGCATGTAAGTATGGCTAGGGGGCGAGCCCAGGCAGTTAAACCCTAAACTAGCATTACAAGTACAAAGTAAAGGACAGACAACTCAAAGAAGCACAAAGCTAACAAATGGTACTTCGTCTTACTGTTTAGATCTATTATAAATAGAGATAGACATCTGTATTGTAATGTTACATTTATTTATGACCTCCCTGTTAAACAGTACTTCAGCTTTTCTTTAACAGTATTGATGACAAATAGCTAACAATTGTTAATTCGTCTTTTAACACAACAGTTAAGGCTTGTTGCAGGGTTCATCCCTGGAGGCCCCTGTACAAAGCCTGAAAGGGTCTGAGGATGGGTTCCTAGGGGTCCACCCTAGTTACAGCCCAGTCAGCAAGGGTGCATCACAGACATACCCAGGGCATACCCAATTCACCCTAACAGTGCCCTAGGCAAAACCCATGCAAAAACAATAATATTTAAAAAATTCAACTGGAATATTTCGATTCAAAATGCCCACTCCTTGCCAGAATTCCTACATGCAATATTGGGCTCAAGACAGATTTCAATCAATAGAATCCAAGATTCGATAAATGGCTTAGGCCTAAGTCATTCAATAATGAATTCTTTAATTTTAATTATAATAATTTATAATGTTTATGTGCTGAATATAATATTATCAAGTTAGAATGAATAATCTTTACGTGCACATAAAGAGCCATAGTTTATTATGCTTAATAGTGTATAATGTTTAATTAAGTTTTATGTTAGATTTAATTTTTATAAGGTTTTATAATAAATTGCATTTTTATTAAATATTGTAAAATTGATTTAGAAGAATTATTATATATTACGCTTTTAGAATTTTTCTTAAGCTTATTTTAATAATTTGTCATTAACTAAATTAAATATTAATTAATCTTCCATTCACTTTAATTTTTCTAACATAGTTATTATTGTATAATATTAATTCATTTATAAAATATATCTATTAATTAAATATGTAAATACTAATAAATAAGCAAGGGAAGTGGGTCTTGTTTGTGTACGTTTTATCATCCAACGAACACACAAAATAAAATGTCCAAAGACACTCTATCCTCTCTTGAACAAAGTCACCGCATATGCTAAGATTGCGAGAAGATCATATGGTGACTCCAAGCTTTCTTTCGTCAGGTCATGACATGTGGATAAGCTCAATGGGCGTTGTGGTATGCTGGTAATACACAAAGGGACTTACGTTTAAGAATTCCTTACAAGTTCGGGACTTAGACGGATTTATCATTAAAAGCTTCTTCGATTGGGACTTTCGGTTTGGATCTCAAAAAAAGTGCAAAAAGATAAGGGTTTAGAGGGTCTAATCTACACCTAAGAATTCAAGAGATAGTAAAGATCAAGTGAAACAGGTAACCACGCTTTGTTTCACCTCCCTAGGACAACTACGCAAAGTGGGTGCAATCTTCAAAGGGTGTGATTATGATTTTCAAACCTCGAATAAGACCGAAGTTAAGCATATACAATCACAAGCTCAGGCTAACTTTACGCATCGAATGAAAATCATCCATCTGAAGAAAGTATGAGCAATATTTCACCATTTAATCTATATGATCAATCTTGCATTCACTTAACAAACATTCAAAGAAAATTCTACTTAATTGTAATCTAATTCTAATCTATGGTAGAAGAAGTTATGCAACCTTGCTCACTACTTGACAATAAAAGTGATTCAAAGCAAATCATGCATAAGAGCTTTTATTATCGGAAATAGTCTAATGCAACAATTTCATACACTATCTCCACACAAATGAAAGTGAGAGATCACAAGTTTATATAGAGTTTTCATAATCAAATAAAAGGCCAAGATTAAAACAACATCAACGGCCAAGATTAATACAACCCAACCCTATTTAGGGTTGCCCAAAATAACTTCAGTAAACAAGCAACGAGGTGGCAGTCGGAGATATCTTCAAGGGAAGGCATCCCTATCCTCCTACGCAGCATTGTGCTCGACGAACCTGGACACAATCGTGACGACTTCCTCCATCGTGACTGGCGGCAGCATGCTTATCCTAAATTCAAGCCCATCCAAATCCTCACCACATCTGGCGAAGGTGTTCTCCCAATCCACTTCCTGTCTCACCAAATCATCTTGGAGGGACAAGAGGTTCGCCACTTTTGTGAAATCCTGTCTCAGAATTGGTCAAGTAGTAGAGAAGAAAACTTCCTGAACCTTATGCTTCAACCTTTCTAGCTGCATGTCATTTTCCCAGACAATCTCTCTGTCAAACACATTTGCAACTATCATATAAATCTTCCTCCGGATTTTTTTAACTTGCTCCTCAACTCTGAGCCCATCTGCCTTTGCCTTCTCCAGAACCTCGCCCCGTATTGTCATTGCCCAAAACCAATGATGAAAATCATAAGCCACTCCCATAGCAATCACCTTTCCCTCGACCAATTCTTCCTTTGGAATGCCCTTCAGTACTCTGAGGCATGGAATGAGCCTCTCCTGAATATCTAGGAGGTTGTCCCAAGTTTCCGCCATGTCAACCACTCTGGAAAGGAAAGAAGTTTGTCCATAAGCAAGCGTCAATCTCTCCATGAACAAAGCCGCTTTCGTGCCCTTGCTTGCCATCCATTCCTGGGCCTCCTTGGCCGTGACCATACCTTCTTCCACATCCTTGGCCATCTCTTGTGAGGAATTGAGAAGAGGAGGAGCTACTACATCACCCTGATTGAGTGGTTGGGTCAGATGTCGTATATACTCCTTCAGGCGCTCGACCTCTCTTTTGTACTCTTTCTTTTTCGCCACTTCCTTTTCCAATCTCGCCTTGATAGTTGAGACAGAATTATCTAGTTCTTCCACCTCCTGGCCTTTTGTTGTTGGGCCAAGGTCTATAGTGGTTATGGCATATTCCTAAGGAGTGATCTCATCTTGTGCTTTATCAACCATTGGTACTACGATCTGTATGGAACGGCCGCCAGCTTCATCCCTCTAAATCGTGGAAAACTTCTTGGCAAGTTTTTTAGTAGCAACTTGTTCCAACCTCGCCAAGAAATCCGCAATATCTTCTTCTTGGACCTCAACTGGTGCCTAAATTTTCATCCTCTCCTTCAGCCAATCCGGAATGGTAGGTTGCTCAATACTATCTTCCTCCTGAACGTTCCCTTCATTTGGAATATCCAAGACTCCCCTGAGGGCGGAAATCATTCCCTCTTCAAAATCATCATTTTGGACTTCCATTTCATTATCCGAACCCAGTACTTTTGTGCCCGTAGGAGATGAGGGCTCATCGTCGTCCAACTAGATCGGCTCATTGTTCTTTTCCTGAATTGCAAAAGGTCTCATCATCTCAGCCAAGGATTCGTCTGCGGTAGCCACCAGCTCATCAATATTTCTAGATGTCGCGGAACGAGATGGCTCCCTCTTCTGTCTTTTCTCGACAGGCTCAATGTCTGCAATCATTTCTTTCCTCTTCTCAGCAATATCAACCAAATCATCATTTTGGGATGTGCCGGCATTGGAGGAGTATGACTTCGTCTCACTCAGTAAATCATACGTGAGCGTCACTCTTTTCTGCCTCAATTCCTGGACCTGATGGTCGACCCACCACTGAGAATACTTAATCACTAGCCTCATCAACGTCGCCAAATTTGAATGCTCAGGCTCTAACCACTTCACGGAAGGAAGAGGTCAACTCTCATTGAAGCTCAGCTGGACAATTTTCATCGTCCTGCAACTGATCGGGCACTCGGAAAAGTTCAATTGCTCTTATCAAAACCAATGCCACTCTAGACCATAACCTCTTTCTGACTTCATACTCATCAGCGGCATTCGCCCAGAAGTTCTCCAAGTCTACTCTGTGTTTGTATCTTCTCCCGTCCACGATTTGAATGTGATGATTGTGTTTGTCTTTTTTCCTTTTTTGAAGATTATAAAATGTTTCTTGGAAGCTTCCTCCTTGCTTGTTTGTCCTCCTTGTTTGCTTGGTGTGGGAAAGAGACCTCCTTGCCTGCTTTGACTCAACATAGACCTTCTTGCTCGCTTTGACCAACAAGTAGGAAGAAGATTAGCATTATGCTTTGCTTGGCTTAAGCCTAACACATACATTACCAAAATTTGTTTCCTATTGACAAAATTCATCCCCTTATTATGACTTCTAACCCACGAGAATGCTGGATGGGCTAGAATCGAGCCACCATGATATTACACCAAGAGTGGGGACATTACAATGATTTTGGTAAGGCATTAGAATTGCTTGAGAACAAGCAATTTTGGGAAGGGCAGACTGTAATGTCCCCATTTTTACTATATGCCCTTCAATGACTGATAGCCTATTTCCGGAAGCCCGTAGGCTCATCAAAGGTAAAATTACGGTTTCCTATCTTGTTGGGGTTCTAAATCATTTTTGATGGTTTGCATGTTTGAGTTTTTGACGCATGTCTGGTGAAGTTTTCTGGGTTTTTGGAGAGCTTCAGAATGGTGTGACATGCACCTCCATCGGACAACCTTTTCCAGAACTTGCTATTTTTAGCCAGCACATTGAAGTTCCAACATTTAGATTGCAGATTCTTTCTGGGTTTTCAGAGAGCTTCACAGTGGTATGACATGCAAAGGCATTGGGCATCTTTTTAGAATTTACTATTTTTAGTAAGTTCTATTTTCTGGCAGTGCCCTCTTAGGCAATAGCATCAATAGTCAGCTCAGTTTTTATTTTGGGCAGTGCAGTTTGGAGCATAATTGGCTTTCAGCATTTTGAGGCTCATTTTGGGTAAAATGATTTATTCTAAGTCATTAATGTTTTAATTTCTTATTGGCCCCCTTGGCCTAGTATTAATGACTTTAAGTTGTTTTAAAAGGTGGTCTTTGAGGGTGGACGCCTCATGTGAGATAATTCAATATTTCATAATGTTTATTAAATGTTTATGAGCCTTGGACGCCTAGAAGAGGGAGAAATAATTATATTTTTCAAAGAAAACATTTCAACATATTTGGGCGTCCCTTTTGGAGGGAAAAAATGGAAGCTGAAAAGCCAACAGTCACCTCAAAAATTATAAAAGCAAGCCTTGCTCCAGCTTTTTATCATCTTTGGAAAATTATAACAAAATGCTACTAGATTGAATTCAGAACCCGGCTAAGGGGAAGCTTAGCAATTTGACTCCATTCTTCGGGCCTGAAACTATGGTTCCAGAGATGGTGGATTGAGAGTGTGTTTCATCCAGAAGTGTACATTGAGCCTCAAAGTTGAAGATTTTGTAGTTTTTGATAATAATTTTCAGAATTGTGTTTGCTGGTCATATCATGGCTGAAGGAGGTTTTCATTAACAGCTTTTTGTATGATTTTTATGTGTTTTTGGGTATTGAAGAAATTGATTCCTAGTGCATGGGCACCCCTTCCCACAGAAGATCAGAATTTAATTTGAAGTACTTTATTTTATTTTGCAAATTCGCCCCTCTCAGCCAGTTCATACCATTTTATAGGGCATTGGAGTTTGTGCCAAATAAACAAAGGAGTTTTGATGATGTTTAATTATTGCAAGTTGGGCGCCATCCTTCTTGAGAGCCATTGCACTTCGTTTCAGCTCATTTGGAGGTAATTTGAAAGAGTTATGAGTATTTCATTGATGTACAGTTTGCTACTTGACATTTTCAGTATGCTGGTTTTTGTTATCAAACTTCAATAAGCTCTGTTTTTTGCTTCAATTTCAATATATGAGAGGTTTAAAATTTGAAAGATTCATCCTTCTCTTATTTGCATCAATTCTATCATTGTAACACTTGTAAATTGCAAATTTCTTTACTTGTAACGTTGTGAATTAGTAGTACTAATCCAACCATTGTTATTACTACATTTACTTGTGATTTCTAATGCAAACATTATAACAACAGTTCACCGCCAGTGTGGAGGAAATTACTTTGTATTTACATCTATCACCCACTATTCAGTGGATGCCCGCCGCAGCGGATGAATTAGTTTTGAATTGTGATGTTTTTTCCCCCCACTGTTTAAGTGGTAGAGTGGAAATCTCTCATGGCTGGATTACCGCCTCTTTCTACTCTCAGTTGTATTTACTTCAGTTATAATTGAGTTTCCTCTGCCATATGTTAGCACCTCACCTTCTAAAAGATCTTGTGTGCACATTCTTGGCGTTGAGTGTTTTTCATTTGATTTCCGTTTGAAGCTAACGCTAATCCATTGGCGTAGTGTTGTTTGTGTTGTGATAATTTCAAGAAAATAAATTGACTAGCACATTTTGGAAAAAATTATATCAATACCCACGAATAATGAAAATAACTAAATAAGTCAAAGGGCTCAGAAAGTACAATCAATTAGAAAAGAGAAGTACTAGTGTTTAGAGACCCTACATTATAAAAAGCAATGAAATATAAAGTACATAATAAAGATGAACAAATGCAAGAGGTGATAAACCTAAAGTTGTTAAATCCCAAGCCATAAAACATGGTGCAAGCTCACAAACATTTCAAACAAACATAGAAATGATATTAATGACCACAAATAACCCAAATAGGGGACTCAAGATGTACAATCAATTAAAAAAGAAAAGTACTCGTGTTCAAAGACCCTAGATTATGAAGAGCAACTAAAAATAAAGTAAAAAAAAAAATATAAGCGAAAGCAAGAGGGGACCGTGATGTCCCATTTTGTGATGAACCACACTCCGGTGATCCACTCTGCTACCACTATAGTGATATGCTCTGATACCACTATGATGATCCGACACTCTGCTGCGATGATTTCACCGTGCTTGTAGGTTTGATTTGTGTTTTGTGTGTTTGATTCTTAATGTCTTTTCGTGTTTTGATGTTTGATGCCAATGATACTCATGAATGTAACAAGCATATCCATGCAATATGAACTCACAAATAAACTAAACGCCAATGATACTCAAGCAATGAACTCAATTTCATAATTAAGAGACCTCCTTCATTACAAAGAGAATACATAAATGGTCTGCTTGCATACAATTCAAGAGATACTTGAGCAAGATTCGAAATGCTATTCAAGATGCATTCTACATGGTATAAGAGCTTACATGGAATAGACGACTTGCATCAAATTCGAGAGACAATACATCTTATGTCTTCATTTTACTTACAGCCAAACTTCATTGTAAATAGTGACTGCTACAGTACCCGCGCCCATGCAAATGCTCATACAAAATTAAATACAAGTTTCTCCTACCAATTTCTTGATGGAATGTCTTCTATTGACAGGGGCGCCCACTTTAGGAGTGAAATCAGCCACCAAAGAAAGGCGTATTTATTTCTTTGAGCAAATCAAACCCTTAAAAAGTGCGGCTGGCTGTAGCTGTTAAAAATCAGCTCCAAAGTCTTCATAAAATGCAAATAAATACCTCTAGATGGCGAATGGAGATGCTAGCAGCAAAAACCCTTCCAGAAGATGCCTCCAACAACTTGTAATCAACAAAATATGGCTCCAAATGCAGCAACAAGGAAATAACCAGCACTTTAGGGTGGTCTTCCACACCTTCAAGATGCCAAATCCTAACTATGTCATGTCCCCTTCTAGTTGACATCTCTCCGAGCACAGGATTAGCCTATCATGCGACCCTCGTAGGCTGATAATTTTGGATAGAGGGTCAGGTTGGAGTTTGGCTCAGCTTCAGTTGGCAGCTTTTGATCAGTTGGCTTTCGTTCGGGCTCGTTCGGACACTTCTAGCATAAGTTGCTATTTTTAGCAGTATTCAGCACTCAGCGTGGGACCCCTGCTATTTTTAGCAGTATGGATTGTTAGCGTTCAGAATCACTTCAGTGTTCGTCAGCTTCAGACGGATCGGGCATCGGATGAATAATGAGAGAGATATTAATATTTAATTGAATTAATTAAATATTAATTATTTGGAGTTTATAATATAAAGTTATAATATTTTATTATAACTTAAGTGATTTCAGTGAAGGGGTCGCCCATCATCAGAAAGGGGCCATTTTGACGAATATATTTTATTATAAAAATTTGAGCTGAGACTATTGAAAACATTAAATAAAAAGTTCGAACTTTTTAATGATTCCCTTTTATTAAGGAAATCACACTTTTCAGTTTATTAAGCATTTTTCATTGGGAATCGAGCCATTATGTTATTGAGTTATTGAAAATTGATCAAGTTTGGTCTGAGCACAGAAACTTAGGGTTTCAGTCTCGAATGCATTGGAGAACGAACCATCTCCAGTGAAAGCAGTTCAGATGGTGTGAGATATCACCTGATTTATTGCAAAATAAAAGATTTCTTCATCCAGAAGAAGTTACAGAGCTTCAGAGTTATTTAATCTTCAGGGTTATTGATTTACAATTCATTCAGAGGGTTTACAGAGAGGAGGCGCATATTATATTGGAGTCTGGACATCACTTTGCAAGAGGCCGTACCATTGTACTTGCTGCTGTACCTGGCCGTACCTTGCTGCAGGCCGTACTTCCTTCAGTTGAGCCATACCTTTTGTGTTGGGGAAAACGCTGGTCATTAAGGCCATCTTTCATCATTCCTGGTGGCGCCTAAGTATTGGGATCTTATTCGGAGCACCAGACGAAAGGAGAAGTAGTTATTCATAATAGTCGTACCATCTCAAGTAATTTATCAGCAAGCTGCAAATACCAGGTTTTCATTTAAAAAATCATTGCCTTCTTTATTTGCATGTATTAGGATCCTCATTGTAACTGTCTCTGAAGTCAAATAAATATACTGGCATCAGTATTTCATCATTTCCAGAGCTATATAATTTTTATAGAATTTACTTGCAATTTCTTTCAAAATCGCCATCTTCATTGTTTATGCAAAAAAAACTCAAAAAACAGTCAAAAAACCAAAAACCTTCAAAAATATCAGAAAAACAGTCAGATTCGGAAGATAGGGGAAACTAGGGTTTCTACAGTGATATCAGAGCTAAATCCTGCCATCCTAAGGGTTTAGCAGTCTTATGCAGCCAAAACAATTTGGGTCTCCCAGGTATTACACACGCAGACGTGCTCTGATTGACAGGCAACAGAGTTTGATCCGACAGCCAGGAAACATGGCTGAAAGGAATGACAGGGCAGATAGAACAGATGTTCCTAAGAACGAGATTCCTCAAAACCCTAGAGATCAAGATGATGCAGAGGTTTTGCATGCACTCAAGGATCTACGTGCAGGTCAACGGCAGTCAAATGATGTATTACAGCAGTTGGCAGTTGCACTTCAGAGATTGGGTACTCCGAGGAGACCGTCACCTCATCGTGACGATGACAGGAGTGATGCAGGATCACGGAGAGCTCCTAGGACAGTGTCACGGACAGCAGATAGGCCTACTAGGCCTACTTTCACGAGATAGGAGCCCGATGAGGCTATAGCAGGTGAGGAGCATGAGGAGTTGTTCGCCGATACGCTTATGGCAGCGGACGAGGAGTGGGAGTTAGTACCACCAGAGGTCAGAGAACGGATTACCTTCGACCGTTTTATCACTCAGAGGAGAGAGCATTATAGAGGTCTACAGGATTGGAGACCTAGACAGCAGAACAATGACCTAAAACATGCAACAAACAGGCTTAACCTAGCGATGTTCGATGGTAGTGGCAAGGTGACAGCCCAGGCATGGATTAGTAAGTTAGATACATTCCTCACATTACGTCTGATGGCTGAGAGAGATGCTATTCGATATGCGACACTGCATCTAGAGGGAGTAGCTTACAACTAGTGGCACCACGAGATGGTGACGTTACAGCATGACCGGATCACATCCTACCAGGAGTTTGTTGACAGGTTGGTGGAGCGTTTTGACAGGAAGGATCCGAAATCCTACTTCAGAGACTTGGCTCAACTGAGACAGAGTGGCAGCTTGGAGACTTATATCGGTGACTTTCAAAAGTTGTCAGTCATGGTTCCGAACATCTCAGAGAGGCGTTTGGTAGTACTCTTCATGGAGGGATTGACAAAGCCATTGAGAGGCTGGATCAAAGCTTTTGATCCTCCATCGTTACAGGAAGCGATGAAGAAAGCACGAAGCATGGAGTTGGCAGCACCGTCTAGTAGGTTTAACTCCAGAGGTAATTCTTCATTCAGGGATAACAAAGGCTTTAACAAAAACAGGGACAAATCTGATTTTAACAAAGAAAAATCAGAATTTAAGAACGATTCAAAAGGTAAATCAGCAACTCCACCTTTGGATCGCAGGAAGAAGCTTTGCTTCTACTGCAAAGGACCCTATGACGCCAATCACGATTGTCCTCTAAGACCTAAGGGCAAGGCAAATCGTGTGATGTGGGCGTACTACGAGGACTCAGAATTAGAAAATTCCGAACAGCAGGAGAGTTCCGAGGATTCAGAGTCAGAGGCTTCAGAGCCTAGAGCAAAGACAGGGCCAGAGCTTCAGATACAGGAGGCCCGCCTATCTAGCATCCAGCAGGAGGGCTCTTTCAGGATTCGTGGTGTGTTGGCAGGACAGAGGGTCATTACCCTTCTTGATACGGGAGCTACACACAATTTCATAGATGCTAGATTTGTTGAGAAACGCGGACTCATCACTGAGGAGTTCGAGGGCATTAGAGTTAAGGTGGCCGATGGATACACTTTGAGGTGTGAACGCATGATAAAGGATTTCCCTTTACGCCTGAACAATTATGAGTTCAAGGCTGATTACTATGTGGTTAATATGGGAGACATTGATTTGGTCTTGGGAATGAAGTGGCTTCATTCATTGGAGGAAGTCACTCTTCGTCTCAAGGACATGGAGATCCGTTTTGATGTTGACGGGAAGACGCACATACTAAAAGCAATTCGGGACAGCAACATCAAAACAATTTCTTTTCGTCGGATGGAGAGGCTCATGCATCACGACATGGTAGAGTGGGCTGCCGAGTGCACTTTAGCACCTATACAGGAGGGATAGCAAAAGACAGAATATCATCCGGACATTCAGCAGTTGAGAGTCAAGCATGATAAGGTGTTCAGTGATATTCCTCCAGGGAGACCTCCAGACAGGGGCATAAAGCATATTATTGAGCTTGAGGAGGGCGCTAAGCTCGTTATGATAACTCCTTATAGGCATCCTAAGAGATTGAAGGGTGAGATAGAAAAGACAATAAAGGAGTTACTTGCTATGGGTCACATTCGGCCTAGCAAGTCACCATTCGCTTCTTCGGTTGTCTTGGTAAAGAAGAAGGATGGAATATTACACATGTGCATTGACTACAGGGTCCTGAATAAGAGGACGATCAAGAACAAGTATCCGATACCACGGATTGACGAGCTTATTGATGAGCTCCATGGTGCCTGTTACTTTACCAAAATTGATTTACGGTCGGGGTATCATCAGATCAGGGTCCGGGAACAGGACATAGAGAAGACTGCCTTTCGATGTCATTGTGGGCACTTCGAGTTCGTAGTGATACCATTTGGGCTCACTAATGCACCGGCTACATTTCAATCCACGATGAACAGGGTTTTTCATTCACAGCTGAGGAGATTCGTATTGGTCTTCTTTGATGATATCTTTATATACAGCAGGACATGGCAGGAGCACTTGGCTCACCTGGAGACCGTGTCGAGTATTTTGGAGAGGGAGTCCTTGTACGCCAAGGAATCCAAGTGTGACTTGGGGATGACCAAATTGCTATATCTAGGTCACATTATCAGTGCAGATGGAGTGCGTATGGATCCTAAAAAGATCCGCGCCATTATTGATTGGCCTACACCGGCAAACCTGACACAGTTGAGAGGGTTTCTAGGCTTGTGTGGATTCTACCGTAGATTCGTGAATGGTTATTCACGACATGCAGCCCCTATGACAGATTTACTGAAGAAGGGTGCATTTATTTGGACGCCTGAGGCACAGGAGTGTTTTATGAGATTCAAGGAGTTGATGACTACATGCCCTATTTTGGCACTACCTGACTTTACGAAGCCGTTCGAGCTTCAGTGCGATGCATCAGGTGAGGGCATTGGTGCGGTGCTTATGCAGGACAAGCACCCGATTGTGTATGAGAGTTGAAAGCTCAGAGGGCCAGAACGACTTTACAGCATTTATGATAAGGAGATGCTTGCTATAATGCATGCCTTAGCAAAATTTAGACAGTATCTTGTTGGCAGCAAATTTTGCATAAAAACTGACCATAACAGTTTGAGACACTTCTTGGGGCAGCGAGATCTCAATGATCGTCAATAGAAGTGGGTCAGTAAATTGCAGGCATATGACTTTGATATTTCGTATATCAAAGGGACACAGAATGTTGTAGCCGATGCACTTTCACGCAGGCCATATTTGAGCTCTATGGTTCATATATCAGAGGATTGGAGGCATATGATAGTGGCAGAGTATGCCAAGGATACTTGGGCCTCCAACATTGTTGAGGGATCCACGATCGACACCAGGTATACGCTTGTGAATGACTTGATCATTTACAAGAACAGGATATATTTGATCCCAGGTTTCAGAGGTGAAGAATATCATCATCCGGGCCTTTCATGACATGCCTACAGCAGGACATCCCTGGTACTTCAAGACCTACAGACAGATTCGGGAGAGATTCACATGGAAAGGACTCAAGGCAGATGTTCTTCAATACGTGCGTGAGTGCCCTGTTTGTCAGCAGAACAAGCAAGAGAACACGTACCCGGCAGGTTTATTGCACCCACTTCCGATTCCTGACAGATAGTGGGAATGCCTATCGATGGACTTTATTACGGGCTTGCCTAAAGCCCAAGGGCGAGATTGCATTTATGTAGTTGTGGATCGGCTTACGAAGTATGCCCACTTCTTTCCGATCACCACGACCTACACAGCTACACAGGTAGCAGAGGTATTCTTTCGTGAGGTGTCCAGACTACATGGATTGCCTCGGAGCATTGTGAGCGACAGAGATAGTCGGTTCTTGAGTCATTTCTGGCAGGAGGTATTCAGACTCTGTGGGACCGAGCTTACACTGAGCACCAGTTACCACCCTCAGACAGATGGGCAGACGGAAATTGTGAATAAATGGGTGGAAGGATACCTCAGAAATTACATTGCGGGGCAGCAGAAGGCATGGGTCAAATGGATACATTTGTGTGAGTATTGTTACAACACGACATTCCATATGACTATTCATATGTCACCTTTCATGGCATTGTACGGTTATGAGGCGCCGAGTGTTCTGGATTTGCTACTGAGCGACAGTAGAGTGCCGAGTGCTGGAAACTTATTGCAGGAGAGTCAGGACACTATGAAGGCTCTCAAGGAGAATATCGCCAAGGCACAGAATCAGCAAAAGCAGTATGTGGATCAGAAGAGAACAGAGAGGCATTTTGAGGTGGGTGACATGGTTTACCTCATGCTCCAGCCCTACCGACAGTCCACTCTTAGGAAGAGTGGGTCAGAGAAGCTTAAGCCACGTTATTACGGTCCTTTTAGGATCCTGAGGCGTGTTGGAGAGGTGACTTATGAGCTTGAGCTTCCAACAGAGAGCAGGGTACACAATGTATTTCATGTATCACGCCTCAAGAAGGCCTTGGGACACTGTGTGGTACCATCTGCAATTCTACCTCCCTTAGATGATGAGGGAAAGTTGATTCTAGTACCTGAGTCTATCCTGGAGTACAGAGAGAGACAGTTGCGTAGGACTATCAGGGAATATCTAGTGAAATGGAGAGATTTGCCTGTTAAGGATGCTACATGGGAGACCGAGGATATTCTACAGCATCCGAAGTTGAGATTGCTTGAGGACAAGCAATTTCAGGAGGGGCGGACTGTCATGTCCCCTTCTAGTTGACATCTCTCCGAGCACAGGATTAGCCTATCATGCAACGCTCGTAGGCTGATAGTTTTGGATAGAGGGTCATGTTGGAGTTTGGCTCAGCTTCAGTTGGCAGTTTTTGATTAGTTGGCTTTCGTTCGGGCTCGTTCGGACACTTCTAGCATGAGTTGCTATTTTTAGCAGTATTCAGCACTCAGCGTGGGACCCCTGCTATTTTTAGCAGTATGGATTGTTAGCGTTCAGAATCACTTCAGTGTTCGTCAGCTTCAGACGGATCGGGCATCGGATGAATAATGAGAGAGATATTAATATTTAATTGAATTAATTAAATATTAATTATTTGGAGTTTATAATATAAAGTTATAATATTTTATTATAACTTAAGTGATTTCAGTGAAGGGGTCGCCCATCATCAGAAAGGGGCCATTTTGACGAATATATTTTATTATAAAAATTTGAGCTGAGACTATTGAAAACATTAAATAAAAAGTTCGAACTTTTTAATGATTCCCTATTATTAAGGAAATCGCACTTTTTAGTGTATTAAGCATTTTTCATTGGGAATCGAGCCATTATGTTATTGAGTTATTGAAAATTGATCAAGTTTGGTCTGAGCACAGAAACTTAGGGTTTCAGTCTCGAATGCATTGGGGAACAAACCATCTCCAGTGAAAGCAGTTCAGAGGGTGTGAGATATCACCTGATTTATTGCCAGATAAGAGATTTCTTCATCCAGAAGAAGTTACAGAGCTTCAGAGTTATTTAATCTTTAGGGTTATTGATTTACAATTCATTCAGAGGGTTTACAGAGAGTAGGCGCATATTATATTGGAGTCTTGTTGTGACCTTTTCACACATCGCCCCAACTAAAATGGGGACCCCTAAATTTTCGCTCCATTCTGGTCTTTTGGCTTGGGTTTTTGTCTTTCTCTCTCGTTCTGCTTCTTTTTTGCTATCTGCTTTTCTGGGGACGCTCCCGTCGGCAAGCGTGAACGCAAAGATTCGACCAAGTCTGGAATTAGGGTTTCACGTTTTTTTGGTCACATTGAGGTCAAATTAAGTTGGTTTGTCAGCTTTTGAGCCTAGCAATGTTAATACCATGCTTTCAGCAAGCAACCCCTGAATTTTCACTAAGTTCAGCCAACTTTCTATTTTTAGTAAGTGTCAGTTTAGGGTTAATTTCCTTAGGATTTTCACAGTTTGACAATTTCATTGCACTCCGAGCACTTCAAGTTCACTTTTGACAAATTTTGAGCAGAAACGGACAACCTGCTATTTTTAGCAGTCCAGCATCCAGAGCAGATTTCGAGGTCCATATGTTACATTTTCTGATGCACGTCCGGAGATTCCTTCTGGGTTTTTCGAGACCTTCGCGGCGATGTGACATGCAAAGGAGGAATCCGGGTCATGGACGAGAATCTTCTAGAAGGTTAGTGGGCATTAATTGCTCATGGCGGTCAAAGGAGGAATCTGCTATTTTTAGGAGCATTTATGACGCCACTCCTCCACCTTCTGGCGGTTTTTAGGGCAATCTCGTCTAGGGCTGAGGTGGCTCAATCTGAGCCCTCCGTTGTAATTTGATCTGGGCCGTCGGTTCAAACAGGCCAGCTATATAAGGGGGAGTCCCCCTCATTTGTACAGTAGTAGTCATAGAATCAGAGAATAGAGAGCTATTGTTGAAGCAGAATAGAGAGTAGAAGCTTTTAAGTTAGAGTAGTTTCTCATTTGCATTGTTGAAGAAGAAGGGGAATTCTCCCTTTGAGAATTTTGTAAGAAGTTGTCACAAAAAGACTATTCTCAATAAAGCTTTTCATTGATGGTGAATTTCAACTTTGTTTGGAATAGTTCGTGAGGTTTCTTATTCCTTTGACTTCAATTAGGACTTAATCTCATGCTAGTATTTAGACATGGATGTTTATGCTTGACATAAGTGAATTCCTTTTATCCATACCACTAACATTCTTACTGATGGTAAGCTCGTCTTGCGTGGTCAACTGGAACATTTTGCACTTAACTTCGATCGAAATTCATGTGTAGTTATGCATCGCTGTGATGGTAATTGCATCATTGGATTGTGATTTGAACATCATTTTCACCCTTTGAAGATTGCACTTGCTTTGTTGAAGCTGTCCTAAGGGAGGCTAGGCGAGGTTTGTCCGAAGTTCATTCAAGTTAAGCATAACATTCATTTGCATTTAGGTTAAAACTTAAAATTTCAGGAATCTCTGCAACCATTCAATTCCGCATAATCTTGGTTAATTTTAGGAAACTTGCATTATAAAGCCAGATCATTCGCGCAAAAATCCCCTTCAAAAGCACATATTGGTCGTTACTACACGCATTTGAACAACTACGTAAGTCCCCTCGTGAGTACACAGCATACACACATCAACCAAACTGAGCCTATTCGCATTTAAAGAACCTTGGAGTTGAAGGCGTGATCTCACTCGCAATCTTAGCACGCCGACTACTTTGTTCAAGAGAGAATAGGGTATCCATTTGGAAACTTTGTTCTACCTGGTTGGTGAGGTCACAAAAATCACATCAACAAGTCTGGACATCACTTTGCAAGAGGCCGTACCATTGTACTTGCTGTTGTACCTGGTCGTACCTTGCTGCAGACCGTACTTCCTTCAGTTGAGCCGTACCTTTTTTGTTGGGGAAAACGCCGGTCATTAAGGCCATCTTTCATCATTCCTGGTGGCGCCTAAGTATTGGGATCTTATTCGGAGCACCAGACGGAAGGAGAAGCAGTTATTCATAATAGCCGTACCATCTCAAGTAATTTATCAGCAAGCTGCAAATACCAGGTTTTCATTTAAAAAATCATTGCCTTCTTCATTTGCATGTATTAGGATCCTCATTGTAACTGTCTCTGAAGTCAAATAAATATACTGGCATCAGTATTTCATCATTTCCAGAGTTATATAATTTTTATAGAATTTACTTGCAATTTCTTTCAAAATCGCCATCTTCATTGTTTATGCAAAAAAAACTCAAAAAACAGTCAAAAAACCAAAAACCTTCAAAAATATCAGAAAAACAGTCAGATCCGGAAGATAGGGGAAACTAGGGTTTCTACAAACTACAAGCCCCAAACCAGGCTTACCCACTGCTGAAATTGAGAAACCCTAGTTTCTCTCTTCCACAAACTCCACACTTCAAAACTTCAATCAGCAAACATAACCAAGCATGAGAGGGTCGAACTTTCTCTTTGCCTTTTATAATTTCACTTTGAAAACACTATTCATTAAAATGGCACTATTCACTTAAGTTATGTCTTTTTTTACTTTATCAGTGAATAGTAACTGAAAAATATAAAGTGACCCCCTTTAACTAATAGACACATGGTCCCTAAGCCTGAGTAAGTAAAATAAATGGTGAAGATCAATATTTTAAGCTCCAATAACACACCAAACGCGCAAATTCACCACGTCACCATACTCCGGATACCAATACTACCTTTTACCGACCAAGTGCCCGTTCAAGTGACCCTCTATCCAGAACCATTAGCCTACGAGGATCGACATAATAGGCTAATCCACCAACTCTGGTGCTCATGAAAGAATGGGGACATTACACATTTCCAGTAGCCACCTTGAGGATCGTTTAGCCTTTATTTATTCCCGAAGGCTAAAAGGAGAAATAAGGGAATGATTATTAAATTAATTATTTATAATGTTATTTCAATAAATTAAAATTATAAGATAACTTTATATTTAATTAATTTAATAAAGTGACTTAAAATAAATAATATCATAAAATCACTTTAGGGAATAAAATAATATTATTTCTAGAAGCTTCCTAAAATTCATTGAGAGATCTTTATAAGGAGTTGTTGGCCTAGTATTTGGGCATGCTCATGTCTTGGATTATTCTATTCATACCTATTTGATAGAAGCTTGAATGTTTTGCTTGTCTAAGGGTTTGAAGACTCTAGGATACCAACTTTAGTTGTGAAAGATCAACCCTAGCTAAAGATTGTTGAGGAATCCATCTAGGGTTTCTAAAATCGCTTCATTGCAGAGTTTGGATTAAAGCAATAGCTGATGTATTATTGCCCTACTGAATAAAAAGTGATTAAATGCAATAACTAGTTTATTATTTCATTTATTTGAGGAGTTCACACAATTGCAATAGCTAGTTTATTATTGCAATTATTGAAGAATTTGTAGGTTTGCAACAGCTCAGGTATTGTTGAAATCATTATTTCATCTAAGGAGGAATTTATTACTTGCTGATTTGTTTATTCCAATTTTAATGGTCCTTGACCAAATTTGGAAAGAACAAGAAATTTGATTTGAAGATCATCTTCAGGAGTTCGATTTGGAGAAGAAGCATTGAATGTTTTTGAGTTCTTTTTCAGTTTGAAGAGAACGATTTTTGGAAAAAGATATTTGCAGATTTTTGAAAATAATATTTCTGTAGATAGGATGAATCTGCAAAAGAAGACATTGTAGAAAGGACTGTAATATCCTCTTCTCATCAGTGATCAGCTTAGTTGTTCATCAGCCAATTCCGGAGACCCGTAGGCTACATTGTGGTGAAATCAAGGTTTCCTTACTTCGAGGTTTGTGACTTTTCTAGGTGTTTACTATTTTTAGTAAATACTAATTTTGGCACTGGTTCAGTTGTCAATCCTTCAGTTCATCATTTTAGTTGGAGTAGTTCTTGGTGTTGATTATTGGGTTTTTTCAAAGCATTATTTTTGGTGAAATTTTTGGAATAAAGGCATTAATGTTCTATTTTTCAGTTGACCCCATGGCCTAGTGGAATCACTTCAAGTTGTTTTAAAAGGTGGACTTGAAGGGGGCCGAATTCACTAAGGAGAAAAAAGGATATTTAAATAAAGTTTTTATTGCCATGAAGTGGGACGCCACTTTGAGGAGAATTATGAATTTTTGAAATTTTGAAAAAGTTCTCTGTGTCTTTTGGCATACCTTGGTGGGTCATTGAAAAGTCATCTTTCTCTCTTTAAAAATGAAGTTTTGCTCCAGCATTTGGATCCATGACCTTATGCTATTGTTATGCTGTCGAAATGACATTGTGTTTTTAGCTTCGAGGAAAGCTTACCTCCAAGCCTCTTGTCCAATTTCATGTTTGAGAGATAACACCTAGTTGGTTATTTTGCTGCTTCTCAAATCAAACTAGCAGATTCAGCTCATTGGTTCAAGAATTTTGGAGTTCATTATCATTTTTGAGTTGCTGGTTCATCTACAGCTGAAGTAGATTTTTGTATAGCTCTTGGAATAAATTTATTTTGCTTGTGGGTACTTTACCAATTCTTCTCCCTATCTTAGGCGACCGTATTGTTGCAATATCAAAATTTATTTTGAAGTTGCCGATTTTTAAGGAGAAAATCGACCCTCAAGAAGGCCATACCATTATGTGGACATTGGGAATTGTGCAAGAAATTGAAGACTGTTGTTTGAAGTTGTTCCTTCATTGTGACTTGGGTGCCTATCCCCCAAATGATCAATGCATTCCGTTTCATCTCGATTGGAGGTATTTTGATGGAGTTGTGAGCATTTCATGGTGTTTTCTGTTTGCTGGTCAGAATTTCAAAAACTCAGATTTTTATATCAGATTGCATTAGTTTTATGTTTTTGGCTTTTACTTCATCAATTGAGGGTTAAACATTGAAAAGGATTCATTCTTTACATCTTAGCATTATTCTCTATCACTGTAATACTTGTAATTTGCAAATTCTTGATTGTAAGGTTGAGATTTAGTAGTACTAATCCAACCATTGTTATTGCTGCAATTACTCGTAAAATTTCACATTAAATACCCCTAGATGGTTTACCGCCAGTGTGGAGAATGAATGTTTAATCTCTCTTGTACCCACTATTAAGTGGTGAATCCCCACTCTTGAGTGGATGCCCGCCGCAACAGATGAATTAGTTAGTTTGAAATTTCTATGGCTGGTTATCCGCCTAAGTTTCTTTCATTTTGTAATAAGTACTCCGCCATATGTTAGCACCTCGCCTTCAAAGGGATCTTGAGTGCACATTCTTGGCGTGGAGTTTATCTTCCATTTCCAATTGTATCAGTTTTAGTATTGAGTTATTAGATCCTAGGGATCCTCTGACCATATGCCTGCCCCTCTTCCTTAAGTGGTTTTAGGGTGCATTCTTGGTTAGAGTTGCTTTGATAGAGATTTGTTTTTGGCACTAACGCTAATCAAAATGGCCAAGTATTGGTTATTGCGTAAAAACTGTGGCAAAAAAATTGGTTAGTATATTTCAGTGGTATCAGAGCAGAAGACCCTGCCATCTTGTGACTTCTAGCAATCAATTGTCTAATGAGTGATAGAGAAACCAGACCATTCACCAGAAGTCAAGCTAGAACTCAGCATCAGTTCCCACCCGTTCCAGAGGCAAACACATTTTCAGAAGCCTTAAGAGATCTTGGTAAAATAGTTGAAAGTACTCAGAAGACAATTGAAGGAACTGGTAAAACAGTTGAAAATATGTCAAAAAGTCTTAGGCAAGCTTATGATGAGGAGGCAAGAATGGAGAAAAAGTTTGAAGGGATGATCGACATGATGTCCCAATTTTTGTCCAAGTTGGATCAGCAAGCAACACAGAATATCATTCAACCCCAAAATAATCCAACTAGTGAAAGCAATGGAGTTAATAGGAATAACAGTAATGGCAGTCCTAAGGTGAATAGAAGAGATAGAATTTTGGGTCAGCATACTGCAACCTCTAGTGTCTCCTCCTCTAGACCTGTTTTCCCTACTTTCACTCCAAGGGAAGAGCAACAACCAGTTGAAGCTGCAACACCTTTTGCTAATGATGCACAACAAGCTTATATGGAATATGCTTCCTTACCTCCTAATATGAGAGATGCTTGGACCTTTGATCAATACATGAATCAAAGGAGTAGGAGAAATGGTGGAAGAAATGAGCAACGTCCTCCTATGATGCCTAGAAATGATTGTTATCAAACTTTGGGAAAGATAACTTTGGAACATTTTGATGTTGGTAATAAGTGTACAGCTAGATCATGGGTGCAGAAATTGGATAACTATCTTTCTCTCAGACCAATGCCAGAGGAAGATGCAATTAAATTTGCCACATTGCACTTGGATGGAGTAGCTCATAAATGGTGCACTCATGGTTTGGTCACTCTTGGCCATAACCTCATCCACACCTATGATGAGTTTACCAACAAATTGATTGAAAGATTTGATACCAAAAATCCTGAGTTGAGATTCAGATAATTGGCACAGTTGAAGCAACAAGGATCTTTAGAAAATTATGTGGCTGATTTTCAGAAATTATCAGTAATGGTGCCTAACATTACTGAGAGAAGACTTGTGGTTCTCTTTTCTAAAGGATTAATGGAGCATTTGAAGGGATGGGTCAAAGCCTTTGATCCACCAACTTTAGATGAAGCCATCAAGAAAGCGAAGAGCATGGAGTTGGCAGCCCCAAGGCCTAAGTTTCATTTGAAACCTTTCAGCCATAAGAAGGATAAAAAACATTCTTCAAATCTGCTAAAGAAGTTTCCGCCAAAGATGTCAGAAGAGCTCCGAGAACAGCTTAGAAAAGATGGAGTTTCCTACACTTGCTGTGAACCTTGGGTTAAGGGTCACCGTTGCTATGGAAGAGGTAAAGCACATCAAATGGAGGGCTATTCTAATAATGGATTAGAATCTGATTCGTCTTATCAGCAATACGAATCAGCAAGTAGTGAGGGAGAAAAAGCTCCAGAAGAGAAGCCTAATGAAGTTGGAGATGGTAGTGTTTTAGCACAACTATCGAGTTTTCAAAAAAATGAATCCTTTCAGATTCATGGAGTGGTTGGCTCGCAAAAGATTGTTGCTCTAATTGACACGGAAGCAACTCATAATTTTATTGATGAAGGATTAGTAGCCAAAAGAGGTTTGAAGATTGCAGAATTTGAAGGCTTCAAGGTAATGGTTGCAGATGGTTTTACCATGTCTTGCACAAGAAAGATTCCTAACCTTTCTATGCAATTAGGAAATTATGAGGTGAAAGATGATTTTTATGTGGTTGGAATTGGAGATACAGATGTTGTGCTAGGTATACAATGGCTGCGATCTCTTGGTGAGATCACATTGAATTTGCCAACTATGGAGCTAAAATTTCAGTCAAAGGAAAATAATGTTGTATTAAGAGGGATGTCTAATGGCGGCCCTCGAATTGTGTCCTTGAAGAGAATGGAAAGGCTGATTTGTCATGATCAAGTCGAATGGGCAGCAGAATGTATGGTCCTACCAGCTGATCTAGTGGAAGAGAAAAGGCAATATCATCCTAATATTCAAGCCTTACTTTCAAAAAAGAGCAAAGTATTTGGTAGCCTACCTCCTGGGAGACCTCCTGAAAGAGGTTGTGAGCATATTATTGAGTTAGAAGAAGGAGCAAAGCCTGTCATCACCACGCCATATCGTTATCCAAAGAAGCAGAAAGATGAGATAGAAAAGGCCATCAAGGAGCTATTGGAGATGGGGTTCATTAGGCCAAGCAAAAGTCCTTTTGCTTCAGCAGTGGTGCTAGTCAAAAAGAAGGATTGCACAATGTGCATGTGTGTTGACTATCATGCATTGAATCAAAAAACAATTAAGAATAGATATACTATTCCAAAGATAGATGAGCTTATTGATGAGCTCCATGGGGCTATGTTCTTTTCGAAGATTGATCTTCATTCTGGTTATCATCAAATCAGGATGAGGAAAGCGGATATAGAGAAAACAGCATTTAGATACCATTTTGGGCATTTTGAATTTCTTGTCATTACTTTCGGTTTGACAAATGCTCCAGCAACATTTCAATCTTGTATGAACAAGATCTTTAGACAGCAGTTGAGAAAGTTTGTGCTCATCTTCTTTGATGATATCCTCATTTTCAGTAAGTCTTGGGCAGAGCACCTCAAGCACCTAGAAGAAGTGCTTACCATGTTGGAGGCAAAATGTTTGTTTTCCAAAGAGTCAAAATGTGAGTTCAGGATGACGGGGTTGTTGTACCTTGGCCACATTATCAGTGCTAAGGGTGTCAAAGTTGATCCTGAGAAGATTTAGGCCATTCTTGATTGGCCTCCTCCAAAGAATGTCTCTCTTTTGAAGGGATTTTTGGGCTTATGTGGTTTTTATAGAAGATTTGTTAAGGGCTATTCTCATATGGCAGCTCCCCTTACAGATCTTACAAAGAAAGGAGTTTTCCTATGGACAAACAAGGCACAAGAAGTGTTTGACAAGTTTAAGCATATCATGAGTTCATGTCCAATGTTGGCTCTTCCGGATTTCACAAAGCCATTTGAATTGGAATGTGATGCTTCGGGTGAAGGTTTTCGTGCTGTTTTAATGCAAGACAAACATCCCATTGTCTTTGAAAGCAGGAAGTTGAGAGGAGCAAAAAAAACTTACTCAATTTATGATAAAGAGATGCTTGCCATCATGCACACTTTGTCTGTTATCGTGGAATCTAGCAGCACTCGTTCCACGAATACCCCCCTACGAAACTTGTTTGTTTCCTAGGTTCGTGAAGTTCAAGCACACAAAACAAGGTAGTATTCGAGCCACCTCGTAATGCATTCCAAATCCTCAAACAGTCAGTTTGAGCATCCCCCTATGTTTGCCTCGCGAAGACCTTCGAAACGAGCTCCTTTGCAAATTCTCACTAATCATACTTAGTTAAATTGTGAAGTATGCAATTGCACTCAAAACGTGCGCTCCTGCGCACAGTCAAAATTGGTTAAGTATTGAAAAGTGCAGGGGCGCTGATCCCTGCACAAAACTGATCTCGAAAAAAATGTAATAGCGCTTAATTTTAGCGCCCTTACATTTTCTTTCTAGACTTAGCCAATTTTTGGCCTGGGCGTGTTTCTTCATGTCTTTGACATTTTTCGCTCATCGTGCCTTATTTCATGCACTTTTTATTAGGTCGACTTAAGTTCTTCTAAATCACTTAAAAGTGATTTTAGCTTTCCTATTCCTCACTTTTGGCATTTTTTTTTCACTCCTCTTTGTTGGGCGCATATCTACCTCATTCAAAACGCATTTTGGTGAAGATTTGAACATTTTTAACAGCTAGGTTTTGAGTTCTCTTTCAGGTATGTCATTCCTCTCTTCTCTTCTTTCTTTCCTTCACACTTAGTATTTGTTTGATAACCTTTTGTGATCTGAAAATGCATTCTAAATGTTACTCGTGCATTTTCCCCTTTTCTTCTTATGTTTTCAGTAAACCCTCATGTTTTTCCTTATTTCTTTTTGTTTGTAGTGTCTTGTTCATTCGTGGGCTTGTCTTTCTCTTACCCAAATCCCATTTTCTCAAGCTTCATCACACAAACGAACTTCCATTGTTTGTTTTTGACATGGCTTTCTTCTTTGTACGCGTTTTCTCTTTTCATTCATTCTCCCGCGCTTGTTATATCTTCTCACATCACCGTTCAGCAACGATTTAGTGCGAGCAATAAAGAAACTCACGTTTTGTGAGTAAAATTGCATGGTTTTTGTTCACTTGTGAAATGGCGGTGATTTGAAGGTCGAATGCAATCCGATACATGTTTTCAAGTAGTGATTTTAAGCGTTACATGCTTCGAGATGGTCAAAGTGCTTTTCTCTAACATCATTTCACATTTGTTTCAAAGTTCATGTTTCAAATGCAGTAGGGCTAAAAAAATAGCGCCATTACACCCAAAGATCATAAAACGTCTAACGCTAGAAAGTGCAAAAGCATTGTTTTTTAGCACCTCTACACCAAGAAAAGTTGTTCAAGTCCAAGGGCGCTGAATTTTGGCGCCCTTACACTTTTCACTACTTTTCTTCCAAACACCTCGAAACTTGCCAATTTCATTCCAAACCTTGCTCCTTCCACTTTATGCATCGTTTTGCGTACCTTGTCACTCGCTCCATGCTTGCTCATCATCGTTGCTCGCTTCACACATCCCCATGTTTTCGACTAACATTTGACTCTACATCTTGCAGCCTCTTTTCAAGATCCTCAAAGTTGCTTAATCAGATATTCAATTGCTCTCTGATGACTGCTAGAAACCCTCCATCGTCTTGAAAAGCTAAAGACAAAATGAAGTATAAATATCAAGATGTCTATCCGCCAACTGTAGTGGTCTCCAAGGTGGAAAAGATAAAAGACACAGAGGTTGGTCATCAAGACTTGCTTGATTTTGCAGAGAAAACTGAGAATAAGCCTCTTCCTAATTTTATGAGAGCAATTGTACACAGTAACCTGCATTTGGTAGCTATGTTCCCTACTACTACACACAATACAGAATTTGTCCTTCAAGTTGCATCCCACTACATCAGGGAGAGCAGAAGTGTGATTGATTCTTCTGGGCATGAGATTTTGAGACTCAACCCTGACTTCTTTGATATTGTGTTTAAAGTTCCACAAATGGAGTACATTGACATCTTGATACAAAAAGCACAAGAAGTCTATGACATTGATCCCAACAAGGCTAAAAACTTAATAAATAGCCAATGGTTGAAGAAGCCTAGGCAAACTGTTTCTAGATGGCCAAAGGGACTCCTGCGAAGTGATTTCAAAGATGATGTCAAAGATATGATCACGTTTTTAAGCAGAGTGAAGGGCTTGCCTGAATCATCCACTTTTCATGATTGGATGTATGAATACATCAGGATCATAAGAAGACAAAACCTTCACATTGATTGAGGCAAACAGATCAGCGATGAAATACATGACCAACTGATCAATGCGCCTTCTACATTAAAATTCTATATGACTTTTTATCTGGTGTATGCAGCAACTGTAATTAGGCAATTTCTAGGTCTATCCACAAAAGGGAATCGGATGTTGGTACCTGTGTATAAATTTTTCTATCAACTGGAGTTGAAGGAAAGCTTCCATCATTTCAGGAGGGTTATTGATACTTTTTTTGCACCTTTGCTTTTCAATTTTGATCCGACTCTCGAGAGGAGAAGGGTATCTAATGAGGCCTATAAGGCGGTAAGTAAAATTGGATGCATATTTCTACAATTCCCAACATTTACGTATTTGAGAGTAGGATGCTACACTGGCTGCCGTTACATGCTGCCACAATATCCTTTGGACAAGTGGGTTCTCATGGAGATGTGCAAACAGCTGATTTCAATGCACAAAGAACGAAGAAATATTCACAAGCGTGGATTCAAGTTCCCACTGACAATCAATAGATATACTATCCCGACTATAGAAAAAGCCAAATCTGTTTATGCTGAGATGCAAATCATGACAATCAGGACCTACAGGTATAGGTTTGATTTTGATTACCGGAATGTCAAAAGGCAATTGCAAAAGGGTCATCATCACAAGTACCGTTTTGAGGACATCTGGGCTGATTGCAAAGATGAAGAAGCCATTCGCAAAATGGATTATTGCAGGTTGACCGTATAGTAGATCAGAGACCTTGATATTGCTGACCTACCAGAGGATTTTATAGATCCTAGCGATATCATGAATGTTGTCTATGATGAACAAAATATTTCTAAGAAGTTGTCGCCTGCAATTCAATGGTCTAGGAAAGAAAGTACTAGCATCAGAGAGAGATTGGCACCAATCTTATCCAACACTGCAGAATGGTTACACAAGCATGGTTTTGAAATGAAAAGTTTCAAAACAGATTCGGAAGGAGAAGAATCTGAAGCAAAAGCTCCCCGACAGCAAGAACTCCGCATGAAAAATAAATCAGCGGTTGTTCCCACTTCTTCACGAAGAGGTCCAGAATCAAGTTTATTGTTGGCAAGAAAGATACCCAGGTCGTCCCAAAAGGAGAAACCACGGAATCTGAACCATCTCGCTCTAAAGGTAAAAAGGTGGTTTCAGAGGAGACAGATTCCAATGAAGAAAGTATTTCCAGTGACCAATCTGTTGAAGATGAAGACTCAGCAAAAGCAAACTCTAATGCAGAAGAAGTTTTTGAAAGCGGACAAGAGTCTAAAGAAGATTCTAAAGAAAAATCTGAAGGTGATTCCGAAGGTGAACCAGAATAGGAGAGACAAGGGGGTGATCAACAAGAACCCAAGCATGATCAAGAAAGAACTATGTCTCCACCTGAGAATGTAGTTGAGGAAATTCCCAGAACGTCATCGCCTGTGATTTCTAGTGTTCCTCATACCCCTCCAAATTCGAGTACTCCTCCACCTCCTATTCCTTCATCACCTATTCCTACCACAGGCATTCTTGCAGTAGAGGTATCCACTATTCCTGCAACATCAACCTTGCTCGATACTCCCTCAATGACAAGCATTCATACGGTTGATATTTTGTCAAGTCCTCCATCATCCATTCCTAGCCTATCTTCACCAACATATGATATCACTTCTGAAACTGAGTTCAAACGGTTCATGAATGAATCAATACGTGATCAGCTCAATGTGCAGTCTACAAGAGCAATGATGACAGACACTTCTCCTATTGTCACAATACCCATGGTAACTTCAGAGGTGACAATGACGACAGAGTTGATAGTGAATCCAAAAGTTCACACCTCCTTCCTTCCCCCTTGGCTGATATCTCAAGTATCAAAGCGGAAGAAGCTAATGATCTCTCTAGAGGAGCTCGACCTCGAAGAGATAGTCCCTCCAAAGGCTAAAGGGAAGAAAAAGGAAAAAGTATACTCAAGGCTAAACGTTGACAAGACTGGCCACAAGTATGCGAAGATTGGCATACCACCGCAAGAAGAAGGAGATGTCAATATGGAGGACTACACAGTAACAAGCGTCCAACTTGGCAAAATTACCAATGAAAGTGCAAAAGTAGATGTGCAAGTGACATTGGACATCTTGGTTGGAAAACTGGATAAAATGGAGCAAGCTCATAATATGTACAAACAGAGGGCAAAGCATTATGCCACAGTTGTAAAGAGACTTGCAGGATCTTCAACTAATGCACAACCGCTGGCAATGGTAAGTATTAAGGACCCAACTGTCAAGAAAGCTGAGAAGTTGCCTCCAAAGGCACAGTGTTGCATGATTTCATTGAAAAGATCATAGAACACAGATCTCAGATCATAATTGTTGCGGACGAGAAAACTACTCTATTGGCCAAGCTCACCATAGAGCTTGATAAGGAGAAAAGTGTACTTTCCCAGAAGCGCAGAGATATGGAAAAATGCCTATTGTCATGGTCACAGATGAAGTAGGTAAAGCTCAATAAATTGGTGGAAGTCGGGGTAATTCCCAATAAAGAAAAGTTCATTGAGGTAAGAGAATCCTTGAAACATCAAATTCAAGTAATTCAATCTCTTACAAAAGATCTCCACCAAGTGCAGGAAGATGTCGAAGGGCATCATGTAATTCTTGAAAAAGGTATCAAGGAGTTACCAGGACAACTTATTGAGGAAAATCGTATCTTCCTGCCAGCCACAGAAATATCCCAGATCTTCAAGGAAGCCATCATGAAGATGATTCACAACGCAAACTTTTCAGAAGCCTCTCTGAACATCATTTGTGATACAAGGCTCACATTGGATAACCTGAAAACACATCTTGACAAGTGCAAGAAGGTTCACTCATCTACTATGAGATTGATCACGAGAATTCACACCATTGTGGATTACACCATTCGTTTGGATGGGAAGTTCGTGCAGGAGACCAGGAAGAAATACGAAGACTTCCGCGCCCAAAGCAAGGAAACGTGAAGGTTTCTGATCTCCAGTGTTAGACATTTTTTATGCTTCCCATTATGCATCTTCTAAATTTTTCCTGACATTTTATATGTCTTTTTGTAAATTGTAATTGCACCAAGTTCGAAATTTAATTCCATTAAGAAAAATTACACTTTGACTTTGGTCAAAGTTACGTGAGATCTCCTTGAATCGCTCACCCAACTTTCCTTGATTTTCTCAATTAGTTTCCTAATTTTGCTCTTCCCTCTTTCCATATATATGAGGGATTTCTTTTGTATTAGGGATCTTTTAGTATTTTGCAACAAAGTGCTGCCCTTTTTGAAACAAATTGTGAAACTTTGTGTTCATGCTTTGCGAACAAAATCTGATCAATAAAGAAGAAGATTGCGAACTAGACTTTCTGTTGGATTCGATAGTCTTGTGAATTGATCTCTTTTGGTGGTAATTAATAAGTGATATCTGAAAGACTCTAAGCAATTCATGTAAACTTTGTGTTACGTCTTTTACTTAGATTTACATTTGTGTTTTGTTTAACTATTGTCGAATGATCTACAAGACTTTGTGCTTGTAATTGTTCATGCTCTTTGGATACTTTGGTTGGATGATCTACAAGAATTTGCGCTTGTAATTGTTCATACTGTTCGAGGAATTGCTGCATTTGAGAAGACTTTGTGCTTCTAATGCAACAAACGACACATCTTTCACAAATCCACCATTCAAAAAGCTACAGAACAACTTTGTGCCTTCATGAGCTTTCCCTTTTATTTTACTTGTTTATTGTTAATCACTTCCGGTATCTCTACGCTTTTCATTGACAAGATAGAGGTATTGGCATTACTGCTTGTTGATCGTTTTAGGTTATTGTGAATTGAGAACTTCCAATAGTGAAGCATTGTAAACATCCTCTCTGAAAAAGGAGAGAAGGATGAATGTGATACCCCCCCCACTTCATAAGTATCATGTACATTTTGTAATTCCTTTATTTGTTTTACTATCGCTTCTGTCAGCAGTAAGAAAAATGCCTCCCCTTTCTGAGAGGAGAGATTTATATCTCACATAGTTGTGGCTAAAGTCCTAGTTGTGTAATCTATCAAAAAGTTGATTACATAATTTTCACCCAACATTGTCTAAGTTTCATCAATATTTAGTGGGAAGCAAATTTGTTGTTAAGACTGATCACAATAGTCTTAAACATTTTATGCGCCAAAAGGATTTGAATAAAAGGCAACAGAAGTGGGTAAGTAAGCTCCAAGCATATGACTTTGACATTGAATATGTCAAAGAGAAAAATAACATAGTGGCGGATGCTCTTTCAAGAAGACCCCATTTGTAGTCTCTTTGTGAGCTTTCAGCAGATTGGAAGGAGTTAATTGCTGCTGATTATGCTAAGAATCAGTTTGCAATCAGCTTGTTTAAAGGTCATTTAGTTGATGAAAGGTATAAGTTGGTTGATGGATTGATTCTCTCTAAAGCTAGGATCATTTCAGTGCCTGAATCTAACCTTAAAAAGAAGATTCTAAAGTCCTTTCATGATGTTCCCCGTGCTGGTCATCAAGGGTTTTTCAAGACTTATAAGCAGATCCGTGAAAGCTTTACTTGGAGAGGGTTGAAAGAAGAAGTTTTGAACTATATTACAGAGTGTTCAACTTGTCAAAGGAATAAAAATAAACACTCGTTTCCAACTGGTTTGTTGCAGCCCTTGACCATTCCAAGTCAAAAATGGGAAAGCATTGCAATGGATTTTATCGCTGGGTTGCCTAAGGTGCAAGGACATGATTGCATTTATGTTGTGGTAGATAGATTAACAAATTTGCTCATTTTTATGCTGTCACAACTTCATTTACAGCAACTCAAGTGGCTGAGTTATTCTTTAAAGAAGTTTTTCGTTTGCATGGTTTTCCTAAAACCATTGTCAGTGATAGGGATAGCAAGTTCCTAAGTGCTTTTTGGCAGGAGATCTTCAGGTTGAGTGGAACAGTGCTTACTCCAAGCACTAGTTATCATCCACAAACAAATGGGCAATCCCAGATTGTCAACAAGCAGCTAGAAGGCTACCTCAAAAATTATGTAAGAGATGACAATTAAATAATAGCCTATCGGCTATTTAATTGATGGTAGCAATTTTTGATATGTTGTGTCTTTTATTAAATAATGATTAACATTTAATAAATGAGGAGGCACAATTTGCTATGAGGCTGACTCCTTGAAGAGTTTCGATTGGTTATGATTTATTGAAGAGACACATCTTTCTATTCAGGTCGACTTGTCTTTGTGAGACATGACCCCTTCCACTCACTTGTATATATGTTCGATGCATCTCATTGTTTCTTATTCATTCATACATCATTGATTCATTCCACTATCATTTGTCTCAAGTGCGAGTTCATCATAAGAGCAGTTCGATATTGATGAAGGTTGTAGCTCATCATTAGCTTATTACATGTGATTGGATCTGTGATAGCATCAAGCAAGTTCGATTCCTTCCTACAAGCAAGTGTGAATTCTATGAAGAGCAGCTCCTTCTATTAAGTACAAATTTCTTCTAGGGCAGATTGCAAATCCATTGAAGAGCAGATTTGTGTTCAAGGAAGAGCAGATTGTTCTTTGTTATTACAGCCATTGCTGGTGCTGAATATTTGGCCTTGTGTGTGGCCTCATTGTAAAGAGACTCATTGCCTTTACTTATATATAAGAGATGTATTTGTTGTTGAGTTTTTCTCCCTCAAGTGGAGGGTTTTCCCAGGGCATCTGTTGTGTCATTGTGTTAATTTTTTAATTAATTTTTTGTGCATTACATCTGATCATAAAAACTAACATGGTATCAGACCGGGTGTGAAGAAGATCGTGATCAGATTTCTTATTACAGCGATACTCTTTATTCTCTTTCTCATCGTTGATTATTTCTATCTCTTCATCAAGATGGTGAACGGTCTCAAGATGAAGGACAGACCTGAGGGAGCAACAAACTTCACATCTTGGAGATTCAGAATTATACTCACCTTGGAGGAAAACGAATTGGCGGAGTTCGTGGAGAGAAAAGTTCCCGAACCTACGAATGAGGAAGAGAAGGTTCAATGGAAGAAGAAAGATATCAAGGCGATGAAGATGTTAGTTGATTCCGTGAAGGATCATATTGTTCCTATTGTCTCCAAGTTGAAGACGGCAAGAAAGATGTTTAAAACTTTGGAGGAAATGTACGAAATCAACAACACAAGCCGGGCACTTGCATTAAAGCAACAACTTCATCATGTTAAGATGGCGGAAGAGAATCTATCATTGCTTACTTCATGAAGATTTCCGAATTGAGAGATCAACTCTCTACTACTGGTCATTTTGTTGATGTCAAGGATTTCACCATGCTTTCCCTTAATGGTCTTCCTTCATCTTGGGAGTCTTACATTCAAGGAATCAGTGCGAGATCGAAACTTCCCAAGTTTGATCGTTTGAGGGCAGACTGTATTCAAGAAGAGTCTAGATTGGCTGTGAGAGGTATTGGTCGAAGCTCTACAAATGAAGACATTCATGTTCTTTCTGCTCAATCCTTGGAGAAGAAAGGAAAAGGAGGAAAGAAAGAATACTTCAAGAGGAATAAAGATAAAGGGTCAGATGGTGCTCCCGCATTCAAGAAGAAGTGGGACCTCTCCAAAGTCCAATGTTTTCATTGTGACAAGTTTGGTCACTATGCAAAAGATTGCCCTACCAGGCCTAATCAACATGCTTCATTTGAAGATGTGGATGAGATCTCTCCTCAGAAGGATTCTAAGGAATTTATATTCTAAGCCATGGACCTATGTTCAAGCCGTGAAGGTTGTGTGTTGATTTGTGTGCAAGAGCAGCGTATCTTACTACGTCCAGTATTTGCATCCATCAAAATATTTAAAGAGATAAGTACTCTTCGTTGAGTTATATCATTTAGTTGGATCTTGTGATTAGTAAAGAGACATAGTGGTTTCTCTTGAATTGTGTTCACTAGCATAAGATCCTTTGAAAATTTCATTTATTGCAAGTTATTTCATGCTGGTTGTGAAGATTTCTAAGTGTCTCTAAAATAAAAAGAGAATTGCAATTTTGATGGTGATTAGTTGGTCACATCGATATCATTCTCTAATGCATGAACTATGATAGAGCCTTGAACTCTTGGAGAGAGTTGGTTCTACATGCTAACTGTATAATACATTCAAGAAATCTGTAGTTGTCTAGATTGTTTTTTTTGTTGTCCTGAGTTTGGCACTCTCGAGAGGAGTAAAAGATGGAAGAAAGAGTTATATCAAAACTCAATAAAGATAAGTTTCTTTATCCCTTCATTCTGATCTTTTGATATATTTCTCTTTAGGTCGATTTATTTATTCATGTTTTAATATTGTTCATAAATTCTTATGTATTCATGCTATAACCTAAGATAGTAAACTTTGTATGATTCTAGCCTTGATATTTCTTTGGATAATCATAAACAGTTAGCAATCTCTCTCTAAAATGCCTCCAAGAGAGATCTAAGAGCAAGAAGGTGATGAGAGATTGCTTAGTGATGAAAAGCTTGAGGCATCTTATGAGGAAGTCATGCCGACCAAAGAAATGATCAAGGGTGGAATCACAACTTGCAATTATGGGACTAAGTTGGTGGCTAGAGGGAGTTCACTTCCAGAAGTCTTCTTTGCAATCTCTGAAGCAGGGATCAAGAGGGAGTTTTGTAACTCACTGAGAAGTGAAGATTACTGTATTGCAAGGCTAGGTGCTAAATCCTTAGAGGATACCTTCAGCTGTTAAGATAAGAATTGTTCAAGACTGTCATCTGGATTTGACATTGGCAGAGTGATATGGGCTGAGGTCGATGAGGACAATCTTGAACTCTCTACAATACCAGAGGTGTGCACTGGAAAACATTTATCTAAGGCAAGTGTTGCAAGCAATCTTGGACGAAGAGGTCAGAAGGTTGATGCAAGTACTTGAAGATTCAAAGGGAGCCTATTGAACCTGAAGAAGATGTTTAAGGAGGTTGCTATCATTCATTGTGATAACCAGAGCTGTGTGAAGCTTTCTATCAAACCTGTGTTTCATGCCAAAACTAAGCATGTTGAGATCAAATACCATTATATCAGACATATAATATTGAGAAAAGTAATTCAGTTGAGGTATATCAGCACTGATGAACAGACGACAGACATTCTCACCAAGCCTCTCTCCAGGATAAAGTTTGTGTACTTTCAAGACAAGCTTGGTATGGTGGAGAATCAAGCCCTAGCTGAGAAGGAGTCTAAGTATTGTAAATTTTAGTGAACAGATTAAAGCACAGAAACTTAATTCAAATCAAACAAAATAACACAGTAGATACCCTAGGAAAAACCTCCTCTTGAGGGAGAAAAACCCAGCAACAAAGATCTCTCTTATATATAAAAACAATGGCAACAAATCTCTTTACAATGAGGCCAAACACAAGGCCAATATTCAGAACCAACTGTAGATGCAAGAACAGATAATAAACTGTCACTCCTTAAGATTCAATTCTGCCTTAGAAGAATTCACAACCTGCCCTTTGAATAATTCGCAATCTGCTCTTGAAGAGTTCGCACTTTGCTCTTGAGTAATTCACAATCTGCTATTGAAGAATTCGCACTCACATAGAATTCGCACTTACATAGAATAAACTTGATGAATACAAATGATAAGATGAACCTCTATATATACAATTTTAAGAGGTGCGAATATAATAAATGCAAGTCGGCTAGATAAGATAAATTGTCTTCTAGAATGAAGTCGGCCACCAAGAACAATATAGGAGATTGCGCCAAAGAGAGAGAATCGAAGATAATATGAATGAGGTCGGCCTCATATAATCTTCATTCAATATGACTTCTTCAAAGCTCGTGCCAAGTATAAATAAATTAAATAGCTTCCTGGCTATTATTTAATTTATCAAGCTAGAGCATTATATCGACGCTGTCTATTATCATTAACACTCCCTCTCAGCTAGAGAGAATGCTTCCAGCTGCTCAAGACAAATCATCTCAACATGATGTCCATCACATTGGCTACAACCAGATGTGAAGAGAAGAATATCACCTCAACATGATATTAGATATCGTCTCAACACGATATCAACCATAGTGGCTACAACCATACTATGGTGTGTACAAGTGTTCATCACTTGCGTGATGTTGTCACCTCAACATGACATCCACAAGTACAAGATGTGTCATGGAGTCTCACACATGACATCCACCATGACTCAAGCTCAGAGGGTGGAAACAAGGGCTTACACCTCAAATTCTTTCGTCTCAAAAGAAAATGCATTAACAAGGGCTTGCACCTCAAATTCTTCCGTCTCAAAAGAAAATGCATTAACAAGGGCTTGCAACTCAAATTCCTCCGTCTCAGAGAAAAATGCATTAAACAAGGGATTTCACCTCGAACTTCTCTTTCAAAGAAGAACTCATTAAACAAGGCTCACTGATACTGAGACTCTTACTCAGTCAAGGCGGGATTCTCCACCATACCAAGCTTATCTCGGAAGTACACAAACTTTATCCTAGCGAGAGGCTTGGTGAGAATATCTACCGTCTGCTCATCAGTGCTAATGTACCTCAACTGTACAGCCTTCCACAGTACCATATCTCTGATATAGTGGTATTTGATCTCAACATGCTTGGTTCTGTCATGAAACACAGGATTGACAGAAAGCTTCACACAACTCTGATTATCACAATGAATGATAGTAGGCTCCATTGATTGTTCGAACAATCCTGCAAGGAGCTTACGAAGCCAAACTGCTTCTCAAGTTGCCATACAAGCTGCAATGTACTCGGCCTCTACTGTACTCAGTGCTACAGATGACTACTTCCTACTGCACCAGGAAATCATAGCAGAACCCAAACTGAAGCAACAACCAGAGGTGCTCTTCCGATCTGTGACACAACCTGCCCAATCAGAATCAGTGAAACCATGTAACTCCAAGTCTGCATCTGAAGTATACATCAACCCATATCCAACTGTGCCACGCAACTATCTCAGGATATGTTTAGCTGCAACAAGATGTATATGTCTCGGATCACACATAAACTGGCTAAGTGCACTTACTGCATAGCAAATATCAGGTCTAGTGTTAACTAGATACATCAAGGATCCAGTCAATTGTCTGTACAATGTAGGATCCACCAAATCTGAACTAGCTGCAACCTCCTTCAATTTATGAAGATTGGTCTCCATAGTGTAGACATGGATTTGCAATCCATCATGCCAAATCTCTTAAGTATATCAATGGTGTACTTCCCTTGACTTAGAATCATTCCATCTGTTTTCTGCCAGACTTCTAAGCCAAGGAAGTAATGCATGAGCCCAAGGTCCTTCATCTCAAATTCAAAAGTCAATTCCTTCTTACATTCAAGAATCAGGTGATCTTCTCCACTAAGGATCAGATCGTCAACATATAAAACCAAAATTAATGCATCACCATTGATTACCTTGAAGTAGAGACTTGAATCAGCATCATTCTTTAAGAAACCCAAACTTGACAAGTACCGATCAATCCTTTCGTACCATGCATGAGGAGCCTCCTTAAAACCATACAAGGCCTTCTTCAGTTTACAAACATGTGACTCCTTCCCATGAATCTCAAATCCATCAGGTTGCTCTATATAAACCTCTTCCTCAATCACTCCATTGAGAAAGGCTGTCTTCACGTCCATCTAGTGAATCTTCCATCCTCTGGATGCAGCAATAGCAATGATGGTTCTGACTGAAGTGTAGCGAGCAACAGGAGCAAATGTCTCATCATAATCAACTCCCTCTTTCTGAGAGAACCCATGAGCCACAAATCTTGCCTTGTACTTCTCAATGCTTCCATCTGCAGCATGCTTAATCTTAAATAGCCATTTAGAAGATACCACAGACTTGCCCTCAGGTCTAGGAACAATATCCCAAACATCATTTTTAAGAATTGATTGATATTCCTCTGTCATAGCATCTCTCCAAACCTGATGACTCGATGCTTCCTCAACACAAGTAGGCTCGGATTCTATAATCTAACTCATCAAGGCAACATAATTGGAGAACTTATGTGGCCTTTTGCTTTCTCTGAATGTGCCTCTAGGAGCTATAAAACTTTTAGCCTCTTGCATAGTATGCCTGGCCCATAGAGGTCTCTTTCTCCCAATAACAATGTCAGTAGGCCCATTAGTAGGTTCCAAGGGTTCAACAGGATCAGTGTCTTCTTTTGGTTCTAAAGTCTCCCTCTGAATCTCATGAGTATGGTCAACTTCCATATCCTGAGGAGACTCTTCATTATCAATCTCCATATGAATCCCCCTGGATCTTCTAAATGCAACATCTTCCTCGAAAGTGACATCCCTCCTGATCTCGATCAACTTCTGACCTGGAATATAAATTTTGTAAGCTTTTGATGTCTCACTGTAGCCCACAAATATTCCCTTCTTGCCAGAAGGCTCCAACCTGATTCTCTTTTCCTTGGGAACATGAATATAGACAAGACTTCCAAAGATCCTCAAATGACTGACTTCAGGCTTCTTCTCTGTAAAGGCTTCTTCTGGAGTCATATTCTCCAAGATCTTATGAGGACTTCTGTTTTGAACATATATAGCTGTCCTGGAAGCTTCTGCCCATAAGAATGTTTGCAAATCTTGATCATGGATCATGGCCTTTGCTACTTCCACGATCGTCCTGTTCTTTCTTTCTGCAACACCATTTTGTTGAGGATTATAGGGAACACAGAACTCCCTCTTAATCCCTGCATCAATACAAAAGTTTTGAAAACTACCAGAGGTGTATTCTCCATCATTGTCAGATCTGAGGACCTTAATTCGTTTACCAGAAAGATTTTCTACCAAAGCTTTAAACTCTTTAAACCTACCCAGCACTTCCTCAAATTCTTTAGATTTCAAAAAATAAATCCAAGTCTTCCTAGAGTGATCATCAATGAAAAGAACATAATACAAAAAACCACTCGAAGAAGGAACAAACATAGGTCCACATAAATCAGAATGAATTAGGTCTAAAATACACTTAGATCTATTTTCTCTACTATGAAAAGGGGCTTTTATATTCTTACCCAATGCGCAGCCCTTGCATGTGCCTTCGTGCTCCTGGTTGAACTTAGGAAGGCCCGTCACCATCTTCTCCATAATAGGTAGGGCTCGGAAATGTAAGTGAGCCAATCTCCGATGCCAAAGATCACAAAGACTTGAAGGGTCATGAACCAAAGCTTGTAAAGAACGTGTGCAAACCTTGTAGAGGTTATCATGTCTAACTCCAATTACTTGAGCATTCTTGAAGCTAGAGTTTTCCATCCAAACTAGAACTTTGCCTTTGGAGAAGGCGACTTGATATCCTTTATCTTCCAAAGCTGAAATAGAAATAAGATTGCGCTTGATTCCCGGAACATAAAGAACATTACCCAATTGAAGCGATATGCCGGAATCCAAATGATGTTTAGAGGTCCCAATTCCTTTCACGGAGTAGCTGGCATCATCTCCAATGATGACTTGTTTAGAAGACTCCTTTTCCACCAAACTTGATAAGTGCTCCTTAAAGCCGGTAATGTGTCGTGAAGCACCACTGTCAATTATCCAAGTGTTGGTGTCAGAAGGTACACTGCTTGATAATGTCGAATAGAACAAATATTCACTTGAATCCTTTTGAGGAGAGGCATCATCAACATCTGCAACAGTGACCTGTTGCTTAGGTCTAGTTGGACAATACTTGGCGAAGTGCCCAAACTTATCACAACTAAAACATTGAATCTTGGACATATCCCTCTTCTTCTTGAATGGAGGTGCACCATCATTTCCCTTGTCCCGATTCCTCTTGAAGAAACTTTTCCTTCCATCTTTTCCTTTCTTCTTTGATGCATGGGAGGCGAGAACATGAATGTTTTCATTCTTTGTACTTTGACCCATGCCTCTTGCCACCAATCTTGATTCTTCTTGAATGCAATCAGATCTTAGGCGATCAAACTTAGGCAATTTCGATCTTGCACTGATTCCTAGAATGAAGGATTCCCAAGACAAAGGTAGCCCATTGAGGGCGAGCATGGTGAAATCCTTGTCATCAACCATATACCCAATTGTTGAGAGCTGATCTCTCAAATTTGAAATCCTCATGAAGTATGGAGTAACAGATTCTCCTTTTGACATCTTCACATGATGCAATTGATGCTTTAGTGCAAGAGATCGGCTGGTGTTGTTGACTTCGTACATCTCTTCCAAGGTCTTGAGCATATCTCTTGCTGACTTCAACTAAGAGATGATAGGAACAATATGATCCTTGACGGAATCAACCAATATCTTCATTGCTTTAATGTCTTTCTTCAGCCACTGCAACTTTTCTTCTTCCTCCTCAGGTTCAGAAATGCTAGACTCCACGAACTCACCCAAGTCATTTTCACGCAAGGTGAGCATGATCCTAAATCTCCATGAGGTGAAGTTAGATGCACCTTCGAGTCTATCTTCAACCTTCAAGCCATTCACCATCTTGATTGATGTAGATAAGTGAACAACAGAAGGATATGCTGATTAGAAATAATCTGATCACAATCCTCTCAAACCCGCTCTGATACCATGTAAATTTTAGTGAACAGATTAAAGCACAGAAACTTAATTCAAATCAGACAAAATAACACAGCAGATACCCTGGGAAAACCCTCCTCTTGAGGGAGAAAAACCCAGCAACAAAGATCTCTCTTATATATAAAAACAATGGCAACAAATTTCTTTACAATGAGGCCAAACACAAGGCCAATATTCAGCACCAATTGTAGATGCAAGAACAGATAATAAATTGTCACTCCTTAAGATTCAATTCTGCCTTAGAAGAATTCGCAACCTGCCCTTTGAATAATTCGCAATCTGCTCTTGAAGAGTTCGCACTCTACTCTTGAGTAATTCGCAATCTGCTATTGAAGAAATCGCACTCACATAGAATTCGCACTTACATAGAATAAACTTGATGAATACAAATGATAAGATGAACCTCTATATATACAATTTGAAGAGGTGCGAATATAATAAATGCAAGTCGGCTAGATAAGATAAATTGTCTTCTAGAATGAAGTCGGCCACCAAGAACAATATAGGAGATTGCGCCAAGGAGAGAGAATCAAAGATAATATCAATGAGGTCGGCCTCATATAATCTTCATTCAATATGACTTCTTCAAAGCTCGTGCCAAGTATAAATAAATTAAATAGCTTCTTGGCTATTATTTAATTTATCAAGCTAGAGCATTATATCAATGCTGTCTATTATCATTAACAAGTATCAGCGATCCTCTTCAATGCATTTCTCTTTGAGAGAGATTTGAGGTGCAAGCCCTTGTTACTGCATTTCTCTTTGAGAGAGATTTGAGGTGCAAGCCCTTGTTAATGCATTTCTCCTTGAGATTTGAGGTGAAATCCCTTGTTTCCACCCTTTGGGAGAGCCATGGTGGATGTCATGTGTGTGACTCCATGACAACATCACGTGAGAGAGTCTGTGATGATTTTTCTTGTACTTGTGTTTCACCCTCTGGGAGAGCCATGGTGAATGTCACGATGAGGTGACATCACGTTGAGTGATGAGCACTTGTACATACCATCCATGGGAGTAGCCATGATGGTTGATATCATGGTGAGGTGATATCTCTTCTTTCCATCCATGGCTGTAGCCATGATGGTTGATATCACAATGAGGCGATATCTGATATCACGATGACGTGATATCTTTCCTTTCCACATATGGGTGTACCCATTGTGGTTGATATCACGATGAGCTGATATGTCTTGTGCAGCTGGAAGTATTCTCCCTAGCTGAGAGGGAGTGTTGATATTACAGCGTCGGTATAGTCTTCCAGCCAGATCGTGTAAGAGAAGACAATTAAATAACAGCCTATCGGCTATTTAATTGATGGTAGCAATTTGTGATATGATGAGTCTTTTATTAAATAATGATTAACATTTAATAAATGAGGAGGCACGATGTAATGTCCCCTTTCTAGTGGAAGTGCTTGAACTCGAATCTTACTAGGGACTGAGCAGGTCCCGAAGACTACCCTACCTTTCAAAATGTCTTTATTCCTCTTATTTCTTCTAAGACTTAACCACACCCCCAGGTTGAGTATGATCTTTGCCACGATGATGATTTGTATCTTCTCCATTTGCATTGCACTAGACTTCTATTCCCAGCGTGTCTTGTCCAGCCGCGATGATCCATTGCTCCATCTAGATGATAATTAACGACTTTGAAAGGAGGTGCTGCCTGGAGCGGCATGGTGATATTTGCATAATTAAAGCACAAGCCGATTCACTATATCGAACTTACTCAAGTAACGTTCATTTTAGGAGACTATTGGTAATATTCCCGATCATATTCTGCCAGGATGACGATCACTCTATTCCCTTAGGAGCGACTTGTTCTTCTAGATGAAATGGGCGAATACCTTTCTCTTGCAGTGATGACAACTGATGTCTTCCTGTCTCTTTTGTTCCTCGGTCAACAAAGAGAAGTCTATACTTTCCAGCGGTCGATGATTTCTTGTTCTCTTTCGATTTGTTTCCCTATTTCTAATGCTAGCAGTGAGGCCCAAAATGTATTTTTCTTTTCCCGTCACCATTCTCCGTCCTGAAGAATGGCCTTAGTGCATATTATGATGAATTATTTCTATGTATCATTCTCTGTCTTGACATGATAGAGGTTTGTTGCGTTTACTCTTTCCTTTTATTCCTACGTCCTTCACCTAACTTGGTTCATACCCGATTGTACTGTATTTATTTCTCTCCGCCAGTTAACATATATATCAGGAAAGCACTTGATCGATTAGCTTGTGGTGCATAAGAGCCACTCCCGTCATTTGCTTATTATTTAACATTAGTTCCTAGACTATTATTATTTTCTATCGTAGTATTCCCTTGCCCCATGATTCCTTTTTTCTTGCTGAATATATATTTTTCCCTGAACCGATAACCCCTCCTTTAAACATTCCATAGACTTTCAAAAGCGACGTGACTCTTAGATTAACCGCTTGAGACGGCACCAATTGATTATATTAATGATCTTAATATCTACTTTAAATAATAAATATATTATTACTGATGATAATGGTATTTCAAATAATTTACATATTTAATTTTTGATTTGTTTATATACTTTAGTATTTATATATTATAGTGATTTCAATATTCATATAGCATTATCAATTTATAATTATAATTATGATTATAATATTATTTCGATAATTATAATTATAATAATCTTTTCAAAAAAATGTAATTTCTTATATTTATATTTTGATATTTATCGGATTCTATTATTCGTATTATAACAATTTCAGGGGACATGACACACGATTTGCTATGAGGCCGACTCCTTGAAGAGTTTCAATTAGTTATGATTTATTAAAGAGACACATCTTTCTATTCAGGCCGACTTGTCTTGAAGAGACACAACCCCTTCCACTCACTTGTATATATGTTCAATGCATCTCATTGTTTCTTATTCATTCATACATCATCAATTCATTCCACTATCATTTGTCTCAAGTGCGAGTTCATCATAAGAGCAGTTCGATATTGATGAAGGTTGTAGTTCATCATTAGCTTATTACATGTGATTGGATCTGTGATAGCATCAAGCAAGTTCGATTCCTTCCTACAAGCAAGTGTGAATTCTATGAAGAGCAGCTCCTTCTATTAAGTACGAATTTCTTCTAGGGCAGATTGCAAATCCATTGAAGAGCAGATTTGTGTTCAAGGAAGAGCAGATTGTTCTTTGTTATTACAGCCATTGTTGGTGCTGAATATTTGGCCTTGTGTGTGGCCTCATCGTAAAGAGACTTGTTGCCTTTACTTATATATAACAGATGTATTTGTTGCTGGGTTTTTCTCCCTCAAGTGGAGGGTTTTCCCAAGGCATCTATTGTGTCATTGTGTTGATTTTTGAATTAATTTTCTGTGCATTACATCTGATCATAAAAACTAACATGGTTCAGTTGTCAATCCTTCAATTCATCATTTTAGTTGGAGCAGTGCTTGGGTTTGATTATTGGTTTTTTTCAAAGCATTATTTTTGGTGAAATTTTTGGAATAAAGGCATTAATGTTCTATTTTTCAGTTGACCCCATGGCCTAATGGAATCACTTCAAGTTGTTTTAAAAGGTGGACTTGAAGGGGGTCGAATTCACTAAGGAGAAAAAAGGATATTTAAATCAAGTTTTTATTGCCATGAAGTGGGACGTCACTTTGAGGAGAATTATGAATTTTTGAAAATTTGAAAAGTTCTTTGTGTCTTTTGGCGTACCTTGGTGGGTCGTTGAAGGGTCATCTTTCTCTCTTTAAAAATGAAGCTTTGCTCCAGCATTTGGATCCATGAACTTATGCTATTGTTATGCTATCGAAATGACATTGTGTTTTCAGCTTCGAGGAAAGCTTACCTCCGAGCCTCTTGTCCAATTTCGTGTTTGAGAGATAACACCTAGTTGGTTATTTTGCTGCTTCTCAAATCAGACTAGCAGATTGAGCTCATTGGTTCAAGAATTTTGGAGTTTATTATCATTTTTGAGTTGCTGGTTCATCTACAGCTGAAGTAGATTTTTGTATACAGCTCTTGGAATAAATTTATTTTGCTTGTGGGTACTTTACCAATCCTTCTCCCTATCCTAGGCAACACTATTGCTGCAATATTAGAATTTATTTTGAAGTTGTTGATTTTTAAGGAGAAAATCGACCCTCAAGAAGGCTATACCATTCTGTGAACATTGGGAATTGTGCAAGAAATTAAAGACTAGTGTTGAAGTTGTTCCTTCATTGTGACTTGGGCGCCTATCCTCCAAATGATCAATGCATTTCGTTTCATCTCGATTGAAGGTATTTTGATGGAGTTATGAGCATTTCATGGTGTTTTCTGTTTGCTTATCAAAATTTCCAGAACTCAGATTTTTATATCAGATTGCATTAGTTTTATGTTTTTGGCCTTTACTTCATCAATTGAGGGTTAAACATTGAAAAGCATTTATTCTTTACATCTTAGCATTATTCTCTATCATTGTAATACTTGTAATTTGCAAATTTCTTGATTGTAAGGTTGAGATTTAGTAGTACTAATCCAACCATTGTTATTGCTGCAATTACTTGTAAAATTTCACATTAAATACCCCTGGATGGTTTACTGCCAGTGTGGAGAATGAATGTTTAATCTCTCTTGTACCCACTGTTAAGTGGTGAATCCCCACTCTTGAGTGGATGCCTGCCGCAGCAGATGAATTAGTTAGTTTGAAATTTCTATGGCTGGTTATCCGCCATATGTTGGCACCTCGCCTTCAAAGGGATCTTGAGTGCACATTCTTGGCGTGGAGTATATCTTCCATTTTCAGTTGTATCAGTTTTAGTATTGAGTTATTAGATCCTAGGGATCTATTGTGACCTTTTTCACACATCGCCCCATTCAAGATGGGGACCCCCTGAATTTTTGCTCCGTTCTGGTCTTTTGGCTTGGGTTTTCTTCTCTCTCTCTCTCTGTCTCTTTTCTGATATCTGCCTTTCGAGGGGTTGCGCCCGTCAGTGAGTTTAAGTGTGAAACTGACCAAGTCTAAAATTAGGGTTTCATCGTTTCTGGTCAGTCCAAGGTTGAATAGGGTGAATAAATTGAAAATTGAACTTAACGTTGTTGTCAGTATGCTTCCAGCAGGCTATCAGCAAAATTTCATCGGATTCTGAGGTACTTACTATTTTTAGTAAGTGTGAAATTCAGGGCAATTTGTCAGCTATTTTGAGATTCCGATCGTCACACAGCATTCAGAGCATATCAGACTGCTTGCATGCCAAATTTGAGCGGAAACAGACGACTTACTATTTTTAGCAGTCCGGCTTCTGGGGCAAATTTCAAGATTCAGACGCAGAGTTTTTCTTTGCATGTCTGCATATTCCTTCTGGGTTTTTCGAGACCTTCGCGATGGTATAGCATGCAACACAAGATGATCACTTTCAGGATTCAGCATTCCGAGGCTATTTTTAGGGTTTGCATGTCGAGGTTTCTTTTGCATGTCAGGTGATTCCTGATGGGTTTTTCGAGAGCTTCGCGATGGTGTGAAATGCAAACGAAGATACTCACTCAGTAAGGAACTTGCTATTTTTAGCAGGTGTGTCCCGGCAGCCGCCTCCCAGCAGTTCAGAATGACGAGCTGATCGCAGTGTCGCAGAAACGAAGGCAAACAGAGTTCATTTAATATGCATGCAGAGTGAATTAGGGTTTCTAGCTTCGGAGCCTAAAAATAGGCATAAAAACTCAGAATCTTCAAAATCCGGTGTAAACCCCCGCGATCAGCGTTCTTCAGGCTATCTGCTGGTGAAATTTCAAGTCAATCGGAGCACTTACTATTTATAGTAAGTCAATTTGGAAACTGGCTAAAAATAGTAAATCCAGTGCATGCGTCAGTGTCAGCCGGCAGGTCACGTGGTGAGGAGCGCCTCATCCAAATTTCAACTCGATCGGAGCATGGGAGCTATCAGAAACACGGGCTTACTATTTATAGTAAACCACCTTCAAAAGCAGGCTAAATATAGCAGGTCAGCTAAAAATGGCAGTGTTGACAGGACAATGAGGTTATGAGGATGCTACGTTCAAAATTTCTGCTGATCCGAGCTTCAGGCGAAAATCAAGAGGACTTACTATAAATGGCAGGGTACGTGAAGCTGGCGAAGATGATGAAAATTTGTCTAAGTCCTGAACTTCATCCAACAGCATAAGGAAATGCCCTAGTAAGGAGGCATGAAAAATTTGGTAAGTATGCTCATCCTGCTCACCCTCCAAAATGCGCCCAAAGTTGTAGGAAGTCAAAGAAAGTCAACAATCTTCGTCCTCCTCAGGGGTCCAAATGTGCCCAACTTGCAAACTTCGTCCTCCACCATGGCTAAAATGCGCCCAAGGCAAAATAGTCAAAGGAAAGTCAAACATTTTAATCCCCCTCATGCATCAAAATGCGCCCAAGCTCATCCTGTAGCATAGGCAAAATGCGCCCAAAGTCATGCATGTCAAGACAAAATTTGGAAGGCGAAGAGTCACTCTTGAGGCGTTGAAAAAAGTTTATCCTTCACACACATCAAAATGCGCCCAAAGGAAGAGAGAGTCAACAAGTCAACGTTTTTCATCCTTCATCACATGCAAAATGCGCCCAGCTTGCAAACTCGTCCTCCTCACCCTCCTAAATGCGCCCAAACTTGTGCATGTCAAGACAAAAAAGCGAAGTTGAAGAGTCATCCAGTTGATAGGTCCAAATGCGCCCATGTTTGGATAGTAAATGGTGAATAAGGGTGGTAATTGAGGTGAAAATTTTGCCAAGGCGTGGTAAATTCAAGGTGAAAGCTAGGCGTTATCCTCCATCATGTGTAAAATGCGCCCAAGGTGGTGAAGGCAAAGTGGCTGAGGCGTGATTTTAAAATCCTCCCAAGTATGTTAGGTGCTTAAGGTGATTTTAAAATATTTCCTACGGCGTTGAAATATTTCAAGGTGTGTGGCGTGATTTTTCCTCAAGAATGCTATATGCGCCTAGGGAGATGGGAGTTATAAGGGTGTTAGAAATATTTCCTAAGGCGTTGAAAGTGATATGTGTGTTAAAAAAAATTATTTCAAGGTGGTGGAAGTAAAATGCTAAGTATGCACCTAGTGAAGTGTGAAGTGTGAAGTGTGAAAACAAAATTGCTTAGGCGTGATTTTTCCTTAAGTGCTAGGCGCCTCAAGTAAAACAAAATAGAATATTCTCTAAGTGTTGGAGAATTTGCCTAGGCGTTGGAGTTTTTTTTCTAAGATGTGAAGTGTTTGCGAATGGCAAGTGAAGATGAAATGTACAAGGCACCTCTGTGAATAAATTTTTTTCTCTAAATGAAGATGATACTTCTCTCGCTGGCAGATGATCAAATTATTTTCTAAGGGAAATTTTTCAAAATGCAAGATGATTGAAATATTTTCTAAGGCAAATTATTTTCCCTTGGAAAATACGCCTAGAGCTCAGAGTGATGAAGTTTTCCGAAGCACGAGCCAATTTTCTCAGCAGTGGGGTCAGAAGTGAATGATATTGCACAGATGAATTCAAGTTCTTCAGTTTGGAGCAACACAGGATGATCGCAGGCGAAGAATCAATTTAAAATGGTGAAAATAATATTTTTTTCTAAGGTTCAAAATTGAAAAATTAAATGAACCCGTTCGTCGGGTACCCATGAATTCGAGACATTCTGACGAAAATTTTCTTCTGGGTACTGGACGTTCGTGATGAATGATGGATTTCCAAGTCTTTTGAACTTCGCCGACACTCTTTCAGTGAGGAATTTAATCAGTGCTCAAATTGTGAATTTTCCTAAGGGAAAATTTAAAATTTTCTAAGGCAAAGATGAATAAAATATGCTTTCAAGATGAATTTTCTTTGAATGATGAATCTGAGGTCAGTTGCTTAGATAATTTTGATCAAATTCTTCAAGGATGGATTTTTCAGAGCAGAAGAGAGTTAAAATTCAAATTCCAGTAACAAAGCTCCAGCTGGTGAGTAAAAAAATGATGAATTTAAATTAGATTTTTCGAAAAGGAATTCAAAGGCGCCAGTCAAAGTCAAGTCTCTAGAAGAATAATATTCCCGACGACTGGAGACAAGTGTCAGAAACACCAGAGAGGGAAAATTCGAATTCTTGAAGTGGAGTAGTGGAGTTTAATGGCACTGGCTAAAATTAACTTCTTCTAGAATTCGAATTTTAGCTATAAAATGGAGAAGTTTTTCACTTGTTTTCACAGCTGAGGAAGTCGAATTTGCTCTGAGAGTGAAGTGTTGCAGTGAGTTGTGGCTTGAAGAGTTTGAAATTTTGCTGAGTCTGAGTGAGTTGCTGAGCTGAAGACGTTGGAAGCTTGCTGTTGATGAAGTTCGAATTTTGTTGAAGCTCAAATTTGCAGCTGAGAGGTACGCCTTAAGTTGCTTGTGCTGAGAGTTGAAGGAAGGACGTCAAGTAAGTTGCTGAGAAGTACGCCCTTGCTGGTCAAAAGAAGTTTTTGCTGAAGTCCAGAGTTGCTTGTGCTAGAGGTACGACTTTGCCAGCTTAATTCATTGTTGTTGATGAAGTTGAAGTTGCCAGTTGAAAGAGAGGACGCCTTGTAGTGAGTTGAATCGTTGAGAACTTAAAAGGCACGAACTTGCTAGTTTGCTGATTGCTGATACAAAATTATTGAAATTGTTGATTGCTGATAGTGAAGTAAAGTCATCAAAGTCCACTTAGAAATCTGTTCTAAGTGTTGGAATTCGAACTAATTCAAGAAAGAAGCTGAGATGGCTGAAGCGAGGACAACCGGAAAGGACAATGGTGCCTCAAGGCAAGCTGTGATCAAGAAGCTAAGCAAGACATTCATGCCAGAGTCGAAGTTCATCTCAAAGCTGGGCAAGTTGACGGACACTAACCCCTCAACTGAGACCTTCAAGAACAGTCGCTTGAATTCAGAAGTCATCGCAGCCATCACAACATCATGGAGTGCATTATATATTGCTTCTCGCCAGCCATTCAAAGGTTTCTAGAGCTGATAATGGAGCCAAATTTCATACGAGAATGAACACCGGTCGATCACGACACCAGATGGCCAAGTGCTTGCCAATCTCACTCCGACAGCCATTGGTGAAGCTTTCGGGATCCCGGTGCACAGGAACATGATTTACAAGTCCAGGGAACGGGCTGAGCGGATGTATGCTTCCACATTCGAGAGGTGCATGGACACAATTAACACCCACTGGATGAGCACTCCTAAGCCTTCTCGTGCGAAGTTGCCGAAACAGATCATAGCAGAGGACCTGAAACAAGAATACTGTGATCTTATCATGTTGCTGAGCAGGGTTGGTGGTTGCCCACAGTCCTACATTTTCGAGCCTTGGATGTTTTATTACATCAACCTGGTACTAGAGGGCAAGGATTATGTCAATTGGGCTGAGATGATCAGCGATAGTATACATGAGCAGCTCCTGAGCTTGAGGAGGACTAAAACGTTTTACATGAGCTCCTACCTTATTTATATGTTTTCGGCAATTAATGATGAGGTACAAAGAACTCGCTGGATGCGCCCCTCATCACCAAAACCATGAGGCATGTTAGCCAGCTGTAACTCACAAGCACAAACTCCATCATAAACGTCAACGATTCATTCACCATGTACATCATAGGTTAACCTGTGGAGCTGCCATAATTCAATGCACTCTAGGAGATGCTCAAGAGTTACCTAAAGGTATGGTGGCCGGTTTATTCAGCTTCCGAGATTTTCATAATGCTAGGCTGCAAGGTTTTCCTCATACCTTTATAGGCCGCCTATAACACCCGCATGATAGAATAATAATGCTAGAGATATCCGTATTTGCTTGCCTTTGACAAAATTCAAAAGAAGAAAAAGAAGGAGGGATAGGAGTTTCAATTGTAATGGCAACTCGATGAGGTGTGTCCTTCGACACAAAAATTTTAGAGAAGCTCGGCGCGAACTCCAATTTTATCACTTCGTTATCATATGTCGACAACATTATGACCCGCATCATAACATCAAGTGGGTGTTGTCAGAAGAATTTAAGCATAAGGCCACCATTGAGGATTACTGGGCTGATGCAGTTGATGAAATTGAAGTAAGGAAGAGAATGTTCTCTCGGTTGCCAATTACTCTGATCAGGGAGTGTGAGGTTGTGCCAGTTCCGGACCAGGTGAACGAGGATATGGATGTTGTTCATCCAGACTATGCATCTGTTCGGGATACTCCACTTCCACCTGTGGATTGGTCAGAGCCCGAGGTTGCAGATTTAGATACTCTTTCCATCCCAGTTATGACATTTACCAGGGCATGGGTTGATAGGCGTGTAAACAGATTGAAGGGTAGGTTAATTGCTTTGACTTACAATTTGATGGGAGATCACAGGACGCCCACCACAGGAAGAAAGAAACAGATTACACGAGGTCCAGAGTCCAGGAAGAAGGAAATAGTTCAGCCAGAGCCTCCACGGATTACAGTCGCAACACCCTTGGAGACACGTTCTCCAAGCATACAGGAGGTGTCTTTGTTTGTTGATCAGAGGGTTGCATTGAATCAGGTGCAAGAAGTACAGAATGATATTCAGCCTCCACGAAGAGAGTCAGTTGGCCAGAGTGTCAACGCACCTGTTAGGATCGATCAGCAGGATGATGAGGGGACAATTACTGACCCTCAGTTTCAGCAGGAATTAGAGGAGGCCATGAACGATGGCGATGATGATGATATAGTGTCAGGCGATACTCAGCCACTTGAAGACGATGAGCCTCGCCAGAATGATGAAGAAGTTGAATAGGTTAGAGAGGTCGAGGCACAGGAGCAGCAGCCCTTCGATATACAGTATGAGGTGCCCAATTGGCTTAAAGATAGAATGAGAAGAAGCCCCAGTGAGGAGCTTGATCCAGCAGTTGAGATGGAAGAGTTTCTAAACAGGATCAGTGCACCTCGACCGAAGAAGAAAGCAAGAAAATTTTCGAAGATCTCCACTGAGGAGGATGGCTCTCGCACCCTTCACGTTGCTGTTCCTCGAGTTGAGTGTGACCGGAATGAAGCAGTTCCTGAGAATTATGTGGTCACGACTCTAGACTTGGGAATCCCCACTGGTGCTCAAATTGTGGAGGAGTGTGATAACACCTTCCTTGCCCTCAAGGATAGGTTATTCAAGAAAGAAGGAAAGTATAAGAAGTTGAAGAGAGAACACAAGGCGTTAATTGGAAATGTTCAGCAGTTGTCTCGTTCTCGAGGGCAAGATGTATCAGTGATAGAGCCTCTGGCGGATATTCCTAGAGAGTCGATCAGCGGCTTGGTTGAGTTGGGGAGGATGGCACAGGAGGCAGATAAATGGGTCACCGGAGTTCGTGCCGAGACAGAGAGATTTATGGAGGACCTTGCTTCTTCCTTTCAGCAGGCCTCTACTATTTTGGCACGGATAGATGCGGTGGATCATGCTTGGGGCGATGCCTCTATCTACCAGAGTAAGGTGATCCAGCGTCTTGAGGTATTGAGGCATGTGCCATTGCGAGTGCTGATTGATGGAGGTGTCATTCAGGAGAATGACCGATATGATTTCTCTCGGTGGTATTCTTCGGCTATCACAGGGCGTGGCTTCTTCGATGCGGCACAGGCAGATTCAGCCAGGGTACACAAGGCGATGGCCAACATTATAGATGGAGTTCAGAATACCTTCGAGGCCATATTTGCTAGGCGGCTGAATCCAGATGAAGTTAATTTTGATAATTTGAGGGGTTTGCTGGTACCTTTCTTCGCAGATGTTAAGACCTTTGTACAGGATGATTTCGAGAACACTGCTACATTCTCCACTTTGATCCAGAACATGCAAGACTCCTTAGCTGCTTGGAGGAAATCTTGTACGAGGCATGAGCATTCAGTCATGGTATTAGAGTTTCAGCTAGACTGCATTCCGCCTATTTCAGTTCATGAGGTTGAGGCTGTACTTAGCAGATTTGTTGAGTTGGCAGTCAGAGAGAAGGCCAATGGGAATGCGCTGCTGGACGAGGATCTTCTAGAAGACTGAATATGGAGCATTTATTACATTTGCTATTTATGGGAGTGAGTGGGAATCTTTGATTCATTTAATGTACCACTCCCTATTCTGGCAGTTTTTAGGGTTAGGGCTGAGGTGGCACGATTCTGGCCACTCTATTGATTGTAACCCTAGCCGTCTTTTGGGACTTGGCTAGCTATAAAAGGGGGAGTCCCCCTCATTTGTATTTCATTAGATTAGACATTGGAATAGTAGACATTAGAACATTAGAACAGGCATTAGCATTAGAGCTAGAGATTGGAGAGATTGCATAGTAGAGTAGTCATTTTGCTTAGCATAGTGTGGAGAAGAAAGAAAGTTTTCCCTTTGAAAACTTTTGAAGAGATTGTTGTGTAATACTTTTCATGATAATAGATCTTTTCATTGATGGTGGAATTCGTCTTGTCATGAATTGCTAGCAAGGTTTCTTCTTCCTTTCGTATCCAAGTAGCTTAATTTCATGCAAGTAGTTTACTTTGATGTGTGGTGTTTTATTGAGATAGCTTCGCTTTATTCCATACCACTAGCGGCTTGTTGATGATAAGTCCACCTTGCGTGGTCAACTGGACATTACCTTGAGTTTAACTTCGGTTGTGGTTTACATGCTTATATGCGTCATTTTGATGGTGTATGTATGTTAAATTATAACTTGAACATCTTTTGCTATCCCCTTGAAGATTGCACCGATTTTACTGAGGCTGTCCGACGTGAGGCCAGGTGAAATCTGGTTGAAGTCTATTGAAACGAAGCCCCACATATCCTGCATTTAGAGTAGAATAAATTTCTTAGGCCCTATCCCCTTTTACTTTCCGTACATTTCTGATTAGCTTTAGGAAAACAAGCTATATTGCCAAATCATACGCGCAAGAATCCCTTTCAAATCAAATTCACCCGCTGCTAACTGCAAGAAGTCTGAACAATTGTGTAAGTCCCCTCATAAGAACACAGCAAATACACATCAACCGAACTGGGTCTATTCGCATTAGAGGAACCTTGGAGTTGAACGTGCGAACTTTCTCGCAATCTTAGCGCACGGAATACTTTGATCAAGAGAGAATGGAATAGCCTTCGGACTATTTTGTTCTGCTGTTTGGTATGGTCACAAAAACCACATCAACAGGATCCTCTGACAATATGCCCGCCCCTCTTCCTTAAGTGGTTTTAGGGCGCATTCTTGGTTGCTTTGATAGAGATTTGGTTTTTGCGCTAACGCTAATCAAACTGGCCAAGTGTTGGTTATTGTGTAAAAACTGTGGCAAAAAAATTGGTTGGCGTATTTCAAGGACAAAGTAAGGAGTCGAACTAAGTCTAGGCATTTGATCTAAATATATTATATCACTTCAAAAAGACCAAGCAACTGGTCAACCTAGCAGGATAAGACAAAGGTATGCACCATATTATCAACTACAGATCATGGTTTATGAATAAGTCCAAAATTGAAACAACAATCTAAGGAATCGATTTCTTTCATAGAAAATTATTAAAGTCATAAGTTTCTTTTTAGACACCCAAGGTCAAGTCGTGGGAATTCGAATAAGCTTGGAAAACTATTTAATTGCATCTCTTTGGAGCCATCAATTGGAATCGTGGAAATAACAGAGAAGACGTCTTTGATTCTGCACTTTATAAAGGAACGACTAATTGCTGGAAGCAATCAGATAGACGTTGTTTTGACTGGGAGAAGATCGTGGCATCTCAAGCAACATAGACGCAATTGTCTTGCATCAAGGAAATCGATCTTGATGAAGGTTGGAAGATCGGGAATCATCAAGGAGAAGTGATGCAGCACTTAGATAATTCAATTGAGTTGTGAAGGCGCCAACCAGGTTCTTTCCTTTGTTGCATTACATAAATAGCATTTAGAATCATGCATTGCTGGTCACACAGCTCCTCTATTATTGTATGCATTACATTATCATTGCAATCAGTTCGCTGCCCTTGGAACTGAGTATCGTCTTCATTGTAGGAATTGCATATAGTAATCATTAAGTTTCTGGGCAATACATACAGCATTGTTGCATTTTAGGTTCATTGTAAAAGATACAAATATTCTGATCTGAGTCTCTATAGCGCTGCATTTTAGTTGTATTGGCATTTGCACTTATCATTCTTATCAGCATTGGAGGTTGTGAATACCTGTAGTCAGTTGTACATTTGCAACATTCTATAACAATGGAGTTTGGTGTGCACTTGAAATGTATGACAAAATGTCCCATGGCTGTAGCTGAATAATTGCATGTATTTTCAGTCATATTACAGTTTGAAAAATCAAAAGTACACTCGCATTTGCATCTCACTTTCATTTGCAGTCAGTTATATAAGTCTTTTAGAATCCAATTCATGCATCTTGATTATCATATAAAACTAAACAAAAAGAAGAAGAGACTGATCAGCTGAAAGGAGATCGTTTGCCAACTGTTTGACGAAATACCTCAGCACTGGAAACTGAAAATAAAGGCCAGAAATTGCAAGGGTCTTTACAGGGACAAACCTAAAGTGGTTAAACTACAAGTCATAAGACATGGTACAAGAATGAATAGCAACATCATCTATCAAAGTAGAAATTTAAAATGTAGTTTAATGACATGTTTTCGGAAGAAGAAATTTATTTCACCACAAGTTCATATTCATGTGATGCAACAGTGAAAGGCTATAATTCTGTTCAAACAGATAGTACAGATTCAAAGAAGGCAAAGTTCAAGTATCATAGAGATATATTGCTTACATATGTACCAACTACGATATAACTGATGGATGTTGGTAAGGATAACCTTGCACATGATTTTTGGATGAGGTCCATTTACAACAATCAATCTGCTGACCATATTAGGAACATCTTCAGCCAGAGATAAAGCCACAATTGCACCCCAATCATGGCCAATCTGTATTGTTCATGAATTATTACACCAATCTTTTAAGAAGCAAGAAATGCACATAAAGAAAGCCTTCGGAATAAAAATCTGGATCTATATGGGCAATGAATTTCTTACAATATTTGCAGGTTTCCCTGGATTAAAACACTCAATTAAGCAAATAATGTCTGATAAAACTTCCGAACGACCATAGTTTCTAATTCCTTTTGGCTTTGATGATGTATTGTAGCCTCTCAAATCAGGAGCAACAATGTGGTATCCCATGTCATGTAGAGGCTTGAACTGATTCTTCCAAACATACCAAAAATTTGGAAACCCATGCAATAACAACACCTGGAAATCAGAAAGATTACCAGATTAGGCCAGGCAAAATTTTATCCTTATTATAAAAATAGGGAATATTTATCCAGATCCTAGAAACATAAAGCAACTCAAATTACTGGTTCCTAGATAAAAGATGTAAACAAAATATTTACAACTAATAATTAAGGGTGGATCTCAATTATATTAACTTATCTCAACTGTAAATTGGAGGTATATTAAATTAATTATTTATTAAGTTATTCCAATAAAATATAATATCAAAAGTGATGACTTATTATTTAATTAATTTAATATTAAAGTGACTTAAGTGACTTAAAAATAAAATAATAAACGTCACTTAAGGAATAAAATAATATTTCTTCAAGAAGCTTCTGGAAAAGTGAATGAGAAATTTATTTAAAAAGCTCTTGGCTAAGCATTTGGACAAACTTGATTTGGAATTCATTACTCATTACCTGCGTGGTAAGATGCTGAAGCTTGAATGCTTAGCTCACTCGAGGGTTTGAAGACTCTAGAGTGTCAGGGTCGGTTGTGAAACATCAACCCTAGCTGGAGTTGAGAAATCCATCCAGGGTTTCTACTTGTGCTTCATTGAGGAGAATTTACAGGTGCAGTAGTTGTTGTATTACTGCCCTAGCTGAATAGTTGAGATAGCTAGTTTATTATCTCACCATCACCATTGCAGCAGCTGGATTATTGTTACAACCCCATTTGGAGAAATCTACTTGCAGCAGTTGAGGTATTGTTGCAAGCCTCAACTCAATTAAGGAGGAAATCTATCATTGCCAAATTTAATGGACTGTGGCCAAATTTGGGTTTTGTTGAGTAAATCAATTTAATGAGATTATCAGTTGCTTTCTTTGAAGAAGTTAATTTATTTTGAAGATCAGTTTTTTTTTTTTTTTTTTGATTATCAATTAATTTATTTTGATTATTAGTTAATTTATTTTGAAGATCACTGCAAAAATCGTGGCATCTTGTGGTTAAAATCTCAGTCAAGAGGAAAATACGATTTCAATTCATTTTCCTATTTGAAAATCATATCTAGAGCAATTATATTGGGAACACAAAGGCAACATTTTACAGACAAGACGAATTTGGGAAGGACCAAGTATATAATCAATTTGCAGATAAGACAAACAATTAAGCGTCAAAATTTGGATCTTAATCTGACTACTAAAAGACAAATCTGTTGGTAAGGACGAGTGGTATGAGACAAATTGCAAAGTCGATTGAAACCAAATCAATTGCAAAGTAAGTAAACAGGACAAAGTCGTCTCTTCTATTGGCATCGAATTCGTCAAGGAAAGACATATGGGAGGTACTTGAAAAGACGAAAGAGGATTGGTATTGATCCAAAAATTATTATCGAGTCTTCAAAGGATATCGACTCATTGTGGAAGGAGTGTTAATGTCAAAAACGCTGATGGTGATGTGGCTATAAGAGACAAATCGTAATCTTGTCTACATGTATATTTCAAGACAAAGCAATATTGAATTTTATTCCGCCATCATAAGGTGATCAATTACTTGTAAGGTGAACCGAATAAGATAAATTGTGGTCAGCATGAGTCAATGATCGGAAGCTGCTAAGTTAGACAACAGATAAAGACCAAGTAATAGAAGACGTGGGTCGTAGGACAATAAGTTGTGTCATCTGGCAGGGTCGTTGACTCACCTTCAATCTCCAGGTTCTAAATACAATGGTCATTTTGTATAAATTGCAAATCAATTAGAGGAATCATCGGATCGATGCATTGTATTTGCATTTCAAAGTCATATTTACATTGTATTTAGTCATTGCTATCTAGCTTGTATTGGCTGAGTGCATATTGTACACCATCCATGAATAAGCAATCTCCATTGATGAGTGTTCTTACATTATATTCAGTTGCATTGCATTCATGTAGTTGTCGGGTTGTAATAGATTTAGAGGTATTTGCATAAACAATATTTTGTAGTTGCATGACATTGATTTAGTCTGCTTAAGTCATTTGTTGTCCAACAGATTGAATATGAACATCATATGGTAAACAAAGTATTCATTGCATATCATTTGGCATATTAGATGTATGTTAGTTTGTAGAAAGATCTCCGTCATATAGAGGTAGACACATTGTAACATTGCAAGCATATAAAAATTAAGGAATTTGGAGGATGCAATTGAATTGTTTGACATAATGTCCTTTGCTATGTAATTGATTAGCTGCATCTCATTGTATTGCATTCTCATTGAACTTATCTAGAATAAGTCTTTCATGACTTATAACATCATTCAAGAAGGGAACCTCAAACACAAAACCACAAACAACAGTGAATGATGTTAGTTTTATGATCAGATTAATAGCACATAAATTTAATTCAAATTCAACACAAGAACACAACAGATACCCTGGGAAAACCCTCCACTTTGTTGTGACCTTTTTCACACATCGCCCCATTGCAAATGGGGACCCCCTAATTTTTGCTTCGTTTTGAACTTTTGGCTAGATTTTAGTTTGTTTTGTCGTTGTCTCTTTTTTCTGTTGTCTATCTTTCTGGGGATGCACCGGCTGTGTCATGCACTAGGATTATCTGGTCACGCTACAGTTAATTTTGGCCAAGTCTGAGAATTAGGGTTTGCACTTTTCTGGTCAATTTGAGGTCAAATGAAGTGAATAAGATGGAATCTGAGACTAACGTTGTCAGCATGCTTCTAGCAGGTTCTCAGCAAAATTTCATCAAATTCTAGCAACTTACTGTTTTTAGTAAGTGTGCAATTCAGGGCATTTTCTCAGCAATTTCGAAGTTTTGATCATTACACTGCATCTAGAACATGTCAAGCTACTCATCTGTAAGTTTTGAGCTAGAACGGACAACTGTCTATTTGTAGTAAGTTCAGCTTCCGGAGCAGATTTTAGGGTTTATATGTGAAGTTCTTCAATGCATGTCTGGATATTCTCTCTGGGTTTTCTGAAACCTACACGATGATATAACATGCAAAATGAGACGATGACTTTCAGTGTTCAACCTTCAAGGGCTATTTTTAGGGTTTGCATGTTGAGATTTCCTTTGCATATCTGCACATTCCTTGTGGGTTTTCCGAGGGCTTCGCAACGATATAACATGCAAACCAGAATCAGGACTTTTTCAGAAGCCGTCTTCCAAGGCTATTTTTAGGGTTTGCATGTCAGGGTTTCCAACGCATGTCGAGTGTTTCTTTATGGGTTTTTCAAGAGCTACGCTGTGATGTGACATGCAAAGTAAGGTGATTAGTTTTCAGAGACTTACAAAGTAAGGTGATTAGTTTTCAGAGACTTACTATTTTTAGTAGTGTTGACATGGTTTTTGTGACC
>VDFB02364433.1:143471-190703 GCA_007258455.2 Sequoia sempervirens
GCATTTAGACATGCAAGAAGGATGACTTTTGAACTTCCTGATTTTTGTCTTGACATGCCTTGATTTGGGCGCATTTTGCCCATGTAGGAGGATGAACTTTGTTGACTCTTTGACTTTTTCCAGCTTATTCTTGCATGGGCGCATTTCTTACTTGGTGAAGGATTAAAAACTTTGACTTTCCTTGACTTTTGTTGCATGCCTTTCAAACATGGGCGCATTTTGGATTGGAGGTGGATGAACACCAATACTTAGAAATTTTTTTATACTCTCAACTCTCAAGGTGGGCGCATTTTGCTATGTGAGCAGGGTGAAGTTCTTTGACCCTTTTGACTTGTTGAGAGGTGGGCGCATTTTGATGGGTGAGGAGGATATTTTATACTTAGAAAATTTCTCAAACATCTTGCTTTGTGAGGAGGGCGCATTTTGCTATGTGAGGTGGATGAACGTCTTTGACTTCCTTTTGACTCTTTCTCCCCTTGGGCGCATTTTCACATAGCTGCAGGATGAAATGTGTTGACCACTTTGACCTCTTTTCAGCTGGGCGTATTTTGAGGGTGGTGAAAGACGAGTTCAAACACTTAGAATTTTTTTGTGCCACTACCTTGAGCTGGGCGCATTTCACCTTTGGTGGAGGATAAACTTCAGACTTAGACATTTTTTTCTCGCCTTTGCCAGCTTCGTGCCCTGCTATTTATAGTAAGTCCTTTGAATTTGCATCTCTCAAGCTCGGAATGGCCTGAAATTTTAAACCTAGCTTCTTCATAACTTTATCAACCTGTCGACACTGCCACTTTTAGTCACCCTGCTATTTTTAGCCTGTTTCTGAAGGTGGCTTACTATAAATAGTAAGCTCATGTTTCTGATAGCTCCATTGCTCGGTCGAGTTGAAATTTTAATGGTGGCTCCTCACCCGCGTGAGCCTTCTTTCGCGAACGGCGCACATCTGGCTGATTTACTATTTTTAGCATGTTTTCAATTTGACTTACTATAAATAGTAAGTGCTTTGATCGACTTGAAATTTCACCAGCAGATAGCCTGAAGGACGCTGATCGCGGTGGTTTACATCGGATTTTGAAGATTTTGACTTTTGATGCCTATTTTTAGGCTCCGAAGCTGGAAACCCTAATTCGTTTTGCATGCATCCCAAATGAACTCTGTTTCTCTTCATTTCTGTGGTACTGCGATTGGCTTGTAATTTTGAACTGCTGGGAGGCGGCTGCCGGGACACACCTGCTAAAAATAGCAAGTTCCTTACTGAGTGAGAATCTTCATTTGCATGTCATACCATCGCGAAGCTCTCGAAAAACCCATCAGGAATCACCCGACATGCAAAAGAAACCCTGACATGCAAACCCTAAAAATAGCCTTGGAAGGCTGAATCCTGAAAGTGGTCGCCTCGTCTTGCATGTTACATCATCGCGAAGGTGTGAAAAACCGAAGGAATATCACCCGGACATGCAAGAAAAAGCTACGCATCACGCACCACGAAATTTGCTCGGGGAGCGGACGCTAAAAATAGTAAGTCGTCGTTTTTCGCTCAAATTTGGCATGCAAAGCGATGCGATATACTCTGAATGCAGTGTGATGATCGGAATCTCAAAATAGCTGGCAAATTGCCCTGAATTTCACACTTACTAAAAATAGTAAGTACCTCAGAATCTGATGAAAATTTGCCGGAAGCCTGCTGGCAGCATACTGACAAGAACGTTAAGCTCAAATTTCAAGTTATTCACCTCGTTTGACTTCAAATTGGCTGGAAAGACTCAAACCCTAATTTCAAACTTGGCCAGAATTTTCGCATTTTAAGCTCAACGGCGGAGGAATCCCAGAAAGTAGACCATAGAAAAGAGACAGACAGAGAGAGACCAAAAAACAAAGTCAAAAAGACCAGAATGGAGCAAAAATTAGGGGTCCCCATTTGAATTTGGCGATGTGTGAAAAAGGTCACAACAACTCCCAGAATAGTAAAGGTAATAAATGTCCATATTCAATCCTCTAGAAGATCCTCGTCCAGTAGTGTGTTCCCATTTGCCTTCTCCCTGATTGCGAACTCCACGAATCTGCGAAGCACAGCCTCAACCTCCTGAACTGAAATAGGTGGAACACAATCTAACTGAAACTCCAATACTGTGACTGAATGCTCATGCCTCGTACAAAATTTTCTCCAAGCCATCAAGGAGTCCTGCGCGTTCTGGATCAAAGTGGAGAAAGTAGCAGTATTCTCGAAATCATCTTGTACAAAGGTCCTCACCTCTGAGAAGAAAGGCACCAACAAACCCCTCAAATTATCAACATTTATCTCATCTGGATTCAACTGCCTAGCAAATATGGCCTCAAAGGTATTCTGAACTCCATCTATAATATTGGCCATAGCCTTATGTACTCTAGCTGAATCCGCCTGTGCCACATCAAAGAAGCCACGTCCCGTGATTGCTGAGGAATACCACCTAGAGAAATCATATCTGTCATTCTCCTGAATGACACCTCCATCGATCAGCAATTGCAACGGAACATGTCTCAATACCTCAAGACGCTGAATAACCCTACTCTGATAGATAGAAGCATCGCCCCAAGCATGATCAATCGCCTCCATCCGTGCCAAAATACTAGAGGCCTGCTGAAAAGCAAAAGCAAGGTCCTCCATAAACTTCTCAGTCTCGGCACGAACTCCTGTGACCCACTTATCTGCCTCCTGTGCCATCTTTCCCAATTCTACCAAGCCACTGACTGACTCTCTAGGTACCTCCGCTGGAGGTTCTATCACTGGAATATCTTGCCCTCGAGAACGAGGCAACTGCTGTACATATCCGATCAAGGCCTTGTGTTCTCTTTCCAACTTTTTATATTTCCCTTCTTTCTTGAATAATCTATCTTTGAGGGCAAAGTAGGAGTTATCACACTCCTCCACAATCTGAGCACCAGTGGGGCATCCCAAATCCAAAGTCGTGACCACATAATTCTCAGGTGCTGCCTCATTTCGGTCACACTCAACTCGTGGCACAGCTACATGAAGAGTACGGGAACCATCCTCTTCCGTGGAGATCTTCGAAAACTTTCTTGCTTTCTTCTTCTGCGGAGGTGCACTGATCCGGTTCAAAAATTCTTCCATCTCAACTGCTGGATCAATCTCCTCACTGGGGCTTCTTCTCATTCTATCCTTGAGCCAATCAGGCACATCGTACTGTATATCAAAGGGCTGTTGCTCCTGTGCCTCGACTTCTCTAACCTGCTCTACCTCTACATCATTCTGGCGAGGCTCATCATCCTCAAGTGGCTGAGTATCACCTGAAACTATATCATCATCATCATTCATGGCCGCCTCTAATTCCTGCTGAAACTAAGGGTCAGTAATTGTCCCCTCATCATAAAGCTGATCAACCCTAACAGGTGCGTTGACACTCTGGCCAACCAACTCTCTCCGTGGAGGTTGAATATCATCCTGTACTACTTGCACCTGATTCAACGCATTTCTCTTATCAGCAAATAAAGAGACCTCCTGCATACTTGGAGAACGCGTCTCCAATGGTAATGCAACTGTGACTCGTGGAGGCTCTGGCTGAGTGGGCTCCTGTCTAACTATCTCTTTCTTTCTGGACTCTGGACCTCGTGTGATCTGCTTCTTTCTGCCAGTGGTGGGCGTCCTGTGATCTCCCATCAAATTGTAAGTCAAGGCAATTGACCTACTCTTCAACCTGTTTACTCGCCTATCAACCCATGCTCTGGTGAATGTCAGGACCGGGATAGAAAGCGTGTCCAAATCTGCAATCTCGGGCTCTGACCAATCTGGAGGTGGAAGTGGAGTATCTCTAACAGCTGCATAGTCAGGATGGAGAACATCCATATCCTCGTTCACCTGGTCTGGAACCGGAACCACTTCACACTCCCTAATCAAAGTAATAGGCAACCGGGAAAACATCTTTTTCCTTACTTCAATTTCATCAGCCGCATCAGCCCAATAATCCTCTATGATGGCCTTATGCTTAAATTCCTCCGACAGTACCCACTTGATGTTATGATGTGGATCATAGTGCTGTCGGCTAGTATGATATGAGAAATGATAAAACTGAAGTTCACTTTCAGCCTCTCTAGCTACCTGTATTGAAGGACACACCTCCTCCGAGTTGCCCATGACAACTGGAAATTCTACCCCTCCTTTCTTCTTCTTCTTTTGGATTTTATCAAAGGCAAGCAGTTGCCTAGATATCTCTAGCATCAATATTCTATTTGTTGGGTATTTAGGCAGCCTATGTGGGTATGATGAGAAACCTTGCAGCCTAATATAAGAAAATTTTGGAAACTGTATGAACCAGCACCCATACCTTTCAATTAGCTCCTGGGCATCCCTCGAGATTCTGTGATGTAATCGCTCCTGAAGCAGTCTCGTAATGTACATGGTGAAAGAATCGTTGACACGCTTGTAGTGATTTGTGCTTGACAGGTGCAACTGTGGACACGCATCATGGATCTTGAATTGATGAGAACCACAACCGACAGGCTCCTTGTAAGAGATCCCCCTGTACTTCGTCATCCGTGCCAACATAGATGATGTAAGAACTCATGTAAAATGTCTTCGTTCTCCAAAGGCTCAGGAGCTGCTCATGTAGATTATCACTTATCATTTCGGCCCAATTGACATAGTCTTTCCCTTCCAGCACGAGATTGATGTAGTAAAACATCCAAGGCTCAAAAATGAAGGACTGTGCACAACCTCCACCCCTACTCAGCATCATTATGAGGTCACAATACTCCTGCTTCAAATCATCTGCTATGATCTGCTTGGGCAACTTCGCACGAGGAGGCTTGGGAGTGCTCATCCAATGAGTGTTAATCGTCTCCGTGCACCTCTCAAATGCGGAAGCATACATTTGTTCAGCCCGCTCTCTGGATTTGTAAACCATATTCCTGTGTATAGGGATGCCGAAAGCTTCACCAATGGCTGCTGGAGTAAGATTTGCTAGTACTTGGCCATCAGGTGACATGATTGATCGGTGCTCCTTCTCATAGCAATTGGCGCACTCCATTATCAACTTCGAGCATTGAATAGATGGTGGGAAACCAGCAGCTGCAAATAACCCACTTCGAACAATATTGTGTGAAGTGGTTGAAGGTCGATGACTCCCAATTCCCAACATTCTGCTTTTGAAGGCCTCCAAGTTGACGGAGCCCAAGTTGGTGTCTGTCAACTTGCCCAACTTCGAAATGAACTTTGATTCTGGCATGAATGTCTTACTCAGCTTCTTGATCACAGCTTGTCTGGATGCACCATTGTCCTTTCCAGTGGTCCTTGCCTCAGCCATCTGCAAACATCAAACATTCATCAGCAATTTAGTTTATAAAAATAAAACAAGACATTGCATAGGGGCTGCAGACGACTTCAAGAAGCTGCAATGATTTTCTTGTTCGCAAACCTCAGCTTCTTCTAATAAAATCGAACTTCAACACTTAGAAAAGTTTCTAAGTAGACTTTAGTGACTTCAATCTGCAACAACTCCAATCAGCAATTTGAACTTTTATGACTTCGTACTTTGCACCAGCAATCAGCAATCAACTTAGCACTCTTTAAATTCTCAACAACTTCTCTGCTTCAAGGCGTCCTCCTTAGCATTGGCAGCAACAAACTAATCAGCAAGTGCGCCTCTCTGCAATTCTCAGCAACTCAAGGCGTCTCTCTTTATCACTGGCAATTTTCAAACTTTCAACACTTGCAACTCAAGGCGTCCTTTCAGCAGTTTCAGCAACTTCAAGCTTCAGCAAACAAATTCAAGCTTCAACAAAATTTCGAACTTCATCAATAGAAAGCTCCCAACGCCTTGGACTCAGCAACTCTCAAACTTAGCAAAATTTCAAACTCTTCAAGCCTCAGCAATTCACTGCAATGCTTCACTTAGAGCAAATTCGACTTCTTCAGCTGTGAAGAATAAGTTAGAAATCTCTTCATTTTATAGCTCAAAATCGAATTCTAGAGGGAGCCAATTTTACCCAGTGCATTTAACTTCCACTACTCCACTTCAAGAATTCGAATTTTCCTTCTCTGGTATTTCTGACACTTGTCACTCGACGTCAGGAATCTTATTCTTCTAGAAACTTGACTTTGACTGGCATCTTTGAATTTGTTTTCAAAAAATTTAATTTAAATCCATCCTTTTAATTCACCAGTCGGAGCTCTGTCACTTGAAATTCGAATTTACTCTTCATCATCTCTGGAAAATTCATTTTCAAAGAATTCGATCAAAATCATCTAGGCAACTCACTTCAAATTCATCATTCAGAGAAATTCACTTTGAAAAGTTGTTTTATTCAAATTTGCCTCAGAAAATTTAAAATTCTCCCTTAGGAAAATTCACAATTTGAGCACTAATTAAATTCTTCACTGAAAAAGTGTCGGCGAAGTGCGGAAGGTCTGGAAATCCATCTATCATCGCGAACGTTCAGTACCCAGAAGAGAATTTTCTCTAGAACGCCTCGAATCCATGGGTACCCAACGAACGGGTTCATTTGATTTTTTTTTTTGAATTTTGAACCTTAGAAAAATATTATTTTCACCATTTTAAATTCATTCTTCACCTGTGTTCATCCTGTGTTGCTCCGACTTGAAGAAATTTGAATTCATTTTGCATTATCATCATCCTCTGACTTCATCGCTGAGAAAATTTGCTCGTGCATTGAAAAAAATTTACCACCTTGAGCTCCAGGCGTATTTTCTAAGAAGAAAATAATTTGCCTTAGAAAATTTTTAAATCATCTTGTACTCTGAGAATTTTCCTTAGAAAATTTTATTTATTTGCCAGTGGGGAAAACATCAACTTCACTTAGGAAAATTTTATTCAATCCTGGCACACTTGATTTCCCACTCACCATTTGCATTTTATTTCACACTTGCAAGGCAATTAAATTCTAACGCCTTAGAAATATTTCATTTTTCTATTTCTCATCACTCAACATCTTAGGCGCATTTTATATTCATCCTTGCCTTTGAAATTTTTTATCACTTAGCAAGTTACTTCACTTCATATTTCTCCTCAGACTCTAGGCGCATAACTCACTTGGCATTTTATTCTCAACACCTCACACATATCACTTCACCACGCCTTAGAAAATTTTCACACTTCACACGCCTTAGGAAATTCTTAACACCTTATAACTTTCATCATCCTTGGCGCATATAGCATTTGGGGAAGAAATTTAAAATCACGCCTAGGGAAGCATCTTCAACACCTTAGGCCTTGGGCGCATTTAGCACTAGATGAAGGAAAACACCTAGCATTTACCACCTTTATCACACCTTGAGGTATTTTCACTCACCTTTTACCTTATTTACCATCCTCACTTACTTTTACCCTTCTAACTTGGGCACATTTGAGCTTGGCAAGAGGATGACTCTTCAACTTCACCTTTTTGTCCTCACATGCATGTACTTGGGCGCATTTCACCCCTTGAGGAGGACGAATTTCTTTGACCTTGTTGACTCCCTTTTACCTTGAGCGCATTTTAGACTTGATGAAGGACGAAACTTGTTGACTTGTTGACTTTTATTCATCCTTGGGCGCATTTTAGACTAGCTCGTGGATGGGCGCATTTTGGCTCTTGAGGAGGATAAAAACTTTGACTTTGCTTTGACTTATTTCATCTTGGGCGCATTTCAGCCCCTAAGGAGGATGGGCGCATTTGGAGGGGGGTGGTGGATATCTAGACTTTAGAAAAAAGAAAATTTCAACCTTCCTGATCTTTCCTTGGGCGCATTTTGACATGCCTTCAGGATAGAAATTGTTGACTTTCTTTGACCACTTGTGCCTTGGGCGCATTTTGCCCCTGATGGAGGATGAACTCCATACTTAAGATTTTCCTGCCTCCTCATCAACTAGGCGCATTTTGCCATGGGAACTGGATGAAGTTCCAGACTTAGAACTTTTTCATCGTTTTTAGCCAGTATTTCATGCCCTGCTATTTATAGTAAGCCTTCTCAATTTTGCACCTCTGAAGCTCGGAACGGCTTGAAATTTTGCACACTGCATCCTCATCACCTCGTTGTTCTATCGACACTGCCATTTTTAGTCACCCTGCTATTTATAGCATGTTTCCGAGGGTGGTTTACTATAAATAGTAACCTCTTGTTTTTGATAGCTCCACCGCTCCGATCGACTTGAAATTTGGATGAGGTGCTCCTCACCACGTGACTTGTCTGTCGACATTGACGCATGCACTCAATTTACTATTTTTAGCCTGTTTCCAATCTGACTTACTATAAATAGTAAGTGCTCTGTTTGACTTGAAATTTTACCAGCAGATAGCCTGAAGGATGCTGATCGCGATGGTTTACACCGGTTTTCGAAAATTCTTACCTTTTATGCCTCTTTTTGGGCCCCGAAGCTGGAAACCCTAATTCGCTCTGCATGCGTATCAAATGATCTCTGTTCCTCTTCGTTTCTGTGGCACTGCGATCAACTTGTGATTCTGAACTACTGGGAAGCGGCTGCCGAGACATACCTGCTAAAAATAGCAAGTTCCTTACTGAGTGAGTATCTCCGTTTGCATGTCACACCATCGCGAAGCTCTCGAAAAACCCATCAGGAATCATTCGACATGCAAAAGAAACCCTGACATGCAAACCCTAAAAATAGCCTCGGAAGACTAAATTCTGAAAGTTGTCTCGTTTTGCATGTTACATCGCTGCGAAGGTCTTGAAAAACCCAGGAGGAATATGCCAACATGCAAAGAAAAACTCTGCATCTGAACCCTGAAATTCGTGTCGGAAGCCTGACTGCTAAAAATAGTAAGCTGTCTGTTTTCGCTCAAATCTTGCACGTGAGCAGCCTGATGTGCTCTGAATGCCGTGTAACTGTCGGAACCTCGAAAATGCTGACGAACTGTCCTGAATTTCACACTTACTAAAAATAGTAAGTACCTCCGAATCTGATGAAATTTTGCTGGGAGTCTGCTGGAAACACACTGACAACAATGTTAAGTTCAATTTTCAATTTACTCACCCTATTCGACCTCGGACTGACCAGAAACGATGAAACCCTAATTTTCAGACTTGGCCAATTTCATACTTAAACTCACTGACGGGCGCAACCCCTCGAAAAGCGGACATCAGAAAAGAGACAGAGCGAGAGAGAGAAAAAAACCCAAGCCAAAAGACCAGAATGGAGCAAAATTAGGGGGTCCCCATTTTGAATGGGGCAATGTGTGAAAAGGTCACAACAAGTAGGTCCATTCCGACAGCTGCCCAACACATCAAAATCACAAATAGGGCGAAGTGCAACAGAAACAAAGTCAAACGGAGGTCGTTTGATATACATGCAAGTCAAATTAGGGTTTCCAACTTTGGGACCCAAAATGAGGGGTAAAAAGTCAAAATTTTCGAAAACCAATGTATCCCACTGCTATCAGCATCTTTCAAGCTATCCACCGGTAAAATTTGAAGGCAATCGGATCACTTACTATTTATAGTAAGGCATTCCTGAAACAAGCTAAAAATAGTAAATCAGCAACAGGCGCCAATGTGAATGGGCAAGTCATCTAATGAGGAGCACGTCATTCAAATTTCAAGTCAAACAAAGTTGTGGAGGTCTTTGAAACAGGCAGTTGCTATAAATAGTAAACCACCTTCAGAAACGTGCTATAAATAGCAGGTCAGCTCCGGATGGCAGTGTGAACGGGCTAAGTAGGTCATGAGGATCTTGTGGTTAAAATTTCAAATCGATCCGAGCTTCAGAGATGTGAAAATCAAAAGACTTACTATTTATAGTAAGGATTAAAGCACGAGCAGGCAGCAGGAAAAATGGCTAAGTCTGAAGCTTATCCACCTTGACCTCATAAATGCGCCCAAGATAACAGGCAGAGGGTTGAAAAAGTTCTAAGTCTGACAAAAAATCCTGCTCCAGCATGAAAATGTGCCCTTGCAAGCTTGAAGGAATTGAAAATTTCTCTAAGTATGTGAAATTGAAAGCTCCAGCATGAAAATGTGCCCCTAAAGTTGAAGAAGTGATTGAAAAGTTTCTAAGTCATTAAAACTTGAAACTCTATGCCTCATATGCACCTTAAGAAGCTAAAGGAGACTTGAATTTTGTCTAAGGTAAGTGGATTGAATGTACAGGGGTGGAAATGCGCCCAAGTCACCATGGTGAGGGTAAGAAATTTTCTAAGTCTGGAAAACTAAAAGCTTGACTCCCAAAGTGCGCCCAAGTGGTGAGATGACTTTAAAAAAAAAATCTAAGTAATTGAAACTTGAAGCATAAAGGGTCAAATGCGCCCTAGCTCTAATGTGACTCCAGCAAAGTTTCTAAGTGATCAAAAAAGAAAGTACAACCTCCTAAATGCGCCCACCTCAAGGAGCTGATTGAAAATTCTTCTAAGTGTCACAAAACAGAAGCTTACTATCAAAAATGCGCCCTTGATAGGAAGACGAAGTCTGAAAATTTTCTAAGTGTGAGAAAATAGAGGCTCCCCCTATGAAATGCGCCCAAGATTAGGAAGGTGGCCTGAAAATATTCTAAGTGTTTCAAAATGGAAGATGACCCTCCAATATGTGCCCAAGTTATGGAGAAGGTGAGTTGGAAATGTCTATGGCATACAAAGTGGAAGCTTGACCAAGTAAATGCGCCAGCAAGGGGATGACTTAGAAAATTTTCTGAGTGTTGGAGAAATGGAAGCTAAAAGCTTGAGGGGTCATATGCGCCTAAGGGTTGAAGAAGAGGCTTGAAATTTTTCTAAGTGTAGAAACTTGAAGTAAGACATGGCAAATGCGCCCAAGCTGGTGATGACATGTTAAAAAAATTTCTAAGTATCAAAACTTCACCTCTAGAAAAAATACGCCCAGACTTGAGAGGATGATAAAATTTGTTCAAGCATGAATAAAGTTGGCAAGGATGAGTCAGAAGGTGTCAGCTTCGTGAGGTTGATGAAGATTTTCATGACAAAGCAAGAAAATATGCCCAGATGTGAAGAATAAGAATAAAATTGTTGATAAAATATTTTTCTAAGGTTTAAAATTCAAAAATTAAATGACCCCCTTCGTTTGTAAACCCATGAATTCAACACATTCTGAAGGGAATTTTCTTCTAGGTATTGAAGATCTTCGACAAGGAATGGATTTCAAAGTCTTCCACAGCTTGCCAAGGATTCTGAGGTGAAGATTTTTGATGGGCACCAGATTGATGAATTTCCTAAGGAAAATTTGAAAAAATTTCGAAGGCAAGGAATGAAATGTGTTGTTGACATAAAAATGCCTGGGCGGATAAATTTGAAGTTGGGTGCCTAGATAATGTTTGATCAAATTCCTGATGAAAACATTTTGCTCTAGCTAGAGTTGGATGAAATGTCAGAATGAACGCCTCAACTGGAGAAGTGAAGAGGATGCGGTTGAAGCTAAGATGATTTTAAAAGGGGCATCTCTTAAATACACCCTTGAGGAAGATGAAATTTGTCTAAGGCATTGAAATATGATGCACAGGTGTTATATGCCCCAGCCTACAAATATTAAAAAATCATGAAGAAGGCAAAAGTTGTGCTAGAGAAAATGATGAACCCTATCAGATGAAGAGATCACTCGAATATTGAGATCAAGTAAGTGAGGTAAATTTATATCATGAAGTGTTTTGATGCTCTTCTCTTGCTTGTTTTGCAGGGTGAACACCGAGGCCAAGGCATGATGACTTGAAGTGATGGAGCAAGTAATTCATGACAACGTTACAACCTTGGAAAAAGATGAAGTTACATGTTGAAACTCCTCCATGATGTCTCATTTGCGCCCAAGCCATGAAGGAAGAAAAGTTGCAAGAAACGGCTAAGTGTTGGAGTTTCTCCTCGAAGACCCAATGTGCACCCAACGAAGTCAAGCGGATAACAAGAGAATCTTCCAAGTTCAGAATGAAGGAAAAGATGAAGGCTCGGGCATTGTCAAACAGGTTAAAAAGTTACAGCCTTGAAGTTTCAGATCGAGAACGTGCTTTCCATACTAGTCCAAGAAGTGAAGCAGTGTGAATGCGTTTCAAAATAGGAATCTTCTAGAAGATGGCGGCCATTAATTGCTCATTTATTACCCCTCTTCTTTGTGGCAGTTTTTAGGGTGAATCTTGTTTAGGGCTGAGGTGGCACGATCTGGGCCATCCAGCCGATTGTAATCTGAGCCATCCGTTGGACTTGGCCAACTATATAAAGGGGCATCCCCCCTCATTTGTATGGATTAGACATTAGATCATTAGAGAATAGAGAGACAGCTAGGTGATAGCTTAGAGATAGCTTAGTATAGATTGATAGGATAGTTTGAAGAAGAAGGAAAGTTTTTCCTTTGAAAACTTTGTAAGAAATTGTTGTGAACACTCTCTCAATAAAAAGAGTTTTCATTGATGGTGAATTTCGTCTTTTGTTGTGAGTAGCTAGCAAGGTTTCTTCGTCCTTCTGATTCGAATAGTAGCTTAAAGTAGAGTAAAATTTCATTTCATGCAAGTAGGTAGTAATAATGGAATGTGGTGTTTGATCTAAGCAAGCTTCGCTTATCCATACCACTAGCGGGCTCACTGATGGTGTGTTCGCCTTGTGTGGTCAACTGAAAACGTTGTGGGCCTAACTTCAATCACAGTTTAAATGACGGTATGCGTCGTTGTGATGGTATCTTCATGTCAAGTGGTGGTTTGAATATCTTTAGTCGTCTCCCTTGAAGATTGCATCGACTCCGTGGAAGCTGTCCGATGTGAGGCAAAGCGAAGTTTAGTTGAAGTTTGCTGAAGTTGAGCTCCATATCCCGCACTTAGAATAGATTTAGACTCTCTAAACCCTGCAACTACTTTAAATTCAGTACTTTCTGGTTAGTATAGGAAACCCATGCTTCGTTGATAAATCTTTCGAACTATGAAAATCCCTTTCTCTGATGTTGAACAATTCCGTAAGTCCCCTTGAAATACCAACAAATCACATTGAGCCAACTGAGACTATTCGCATTGAAGGAACCTTGGAGTTGAACGCACAAACTCTCTCACAATCTTAGCGTGTTGGATACTTTGATCAAGAGAGAATAGGGTGGTCGTTGGCGACTTTATTTTGCGTTGGTGCGGTCATTAAAAACACATCAACACACTTGAGGGAGAAAAACCCAGCAATCATATATCACTTATATATTGAACAAAAACAAAGAATGTCTCCTTTACAATGAGCCGATTGAAGGGCCAATAAGAAGCATCGCAAATTGATGCAAACTCAGATGTAACTTAGATACAACCAAATGTATATCGCTGATTAGAACTCAGCCAACAAAATGCTCTTCTACAGAAATCGCTATCTCCTCTAGATGATTCGCACTTTAACTCCAAAGAATAATATTGAACTGAATGAATGGATGATTGCAACAAGGAAATACATCGAATATAAATACAAGAGGAAGTGAAAGGACGCATCCCTTGATATTCAAGTCGACTTCCAACAAAGAGATATATTCTTTAACTAATCGTGTCTTTTCATGAGGTCGGCCATGCATAATAAATAATTATAATTTTCCTCTTAATGAAATCGCATTCATTAACATATATGAAGTTGGCCAAGGAGAGATCGCATCACTTCATTAAATCGTGCCTTCAAAAATCGTGCCATTTCAAAGGTGTAATCTCACAATTCAAATAGTCGTTAAGGCTATCATTTGAATTGCCTTCAAGGAGACAAAGCACGTTAAAAGTAGCAGCCCGACACTGCTTTATAACATCAACAAATGAAGCTTGCAATAAAAGTGTTTGACGAAATGTCCAAGAGCCAAAACTGAAAAATTACACCAAAACTAGCTAGGCACATTAGAGTGGTATCAAAGCTAAAGTTCTTGCCAGCCTGTTGGGTAATTGAACATTGTATCAGCCAAACAATTGCAGATCAGACAATTGAGTTGGACACCATGTTTTCAAATGAGGATATTGAACAGTTGAATGCCATGATGGAAGAATTAAGACAGAGTTAGAAAAGGATGGCTAAATTGACTTCACACATTGTAAACATAGACAGATTAGCACAGTGTATGGCATCCATTTTTAAAGGGTCTACATCACATGACAAAAAGAAGGAGAAACTTGATGTATCTACAAGCGAAATATCTAAGAGTCTCTATGATGAATTTTCAGCAGTTAAAGACCAGCCTACAGTTGATCCTATGGAGAGCAAAAATCAGATTTGCACGGAGAATAGTTTCGGGCAAGAGGCCACTGAAGCTCTTTAGGAGGATAGCATGTCATCATTCGATGGTTCAGCTGAGAGGGATGATGAGTACATAGAGCAGCCTGAGCCCTCTTGTGTTGAGGCACTTGCTAAGGGCATTGATGATGATTTTACAGATGGAATTAGTGTTGTGCTAATTCCAGTTTAGAATGAGAGCATATAGGACTTTGAGAAAAAAAGAGTTCCAAGCACAATTAGAAGCTCCTCCATGTGGAAAAGAAGCTAGACATACACCTCATAGTCCGCACAGCTGGAGGAACTAATTGAAGGTGAATGAGGATGCGATTGCGGTAGCATTGTCTCATCATGACAAAATGCACAAACTAATTGAGAATCACCTTTGGATAGTTCAGTTGGAGAGAAGACAAAAGGGAGTTGAAGCAAAGTCTTCTCATGATAGCTTGAAAGAGATCAAAGAAGGTATGGGAACGATGAAGTCAAGTTACTTACACCTTCTTTCAAACCGTGACCACCTTCTTAACCTTGTTGGGATTTATTCAAATGCCTTGAGAAGGAAAGAAGATGAAGTACATAAGCTTACTCATAAGCTTATGGTTACCAGTGATTCCTTGAAGAGTACTCAGCTAGCTCTTCAGGATTTCGAGAACCATGTTGACGAGCTTTGCTTAGAGTTGAGTTTGGTTCGAGATTCATTATGTATAGCAGACACTCAGTCATCTATGGCAGCCAGGACACATGTTGAGGATAGCAGTATGGGATCTCCTAGCATTCACACTAATGATATAGATACATCAGTCTTGGCAGCAGGTTCAAGTGTCAATGGAGATTTGAGCACTAGGCTCTACGTTGACAGTTCTAAGATTGACATTGGTTAGTCTCACTAGAAAGAGATGGTTTCACCTAGGTCTTGTACGCTGGATCTTTATATGGATCCGGTCTCTTTTCAGGAGATTGGTAGCACTCATGATGATATTCTCTCTACTCCTAATAGGGGGTCAAGACATTTGCAGTTGCTATTTGATAGAGGTCTTGTTGACAGGGTTGCACGGTGTTGTGATGACATTGTTGCACGACCAACTCATCTAGTTTTGAGTTGTGAGTCTTCTTCTAATGATGGCAGTATTGGATGGGATACACCTAATTGCTTTGGTATTCCATTGGCGCAGTCAAGGGAGTTTCACCTCGATTGCATCTTGAGGTGTGCTCATCTGCTTTTTTTTAGCCCACATGTACAGGATTTGATGATCATTGATGACATAGAGAGATGAGTTGAATTGGGAGTGTTTTGGTTCACTCTGGTATGATACATTTCCATCTACAAGTGACGAGTCCAAGTTTGGCAAGTCTTCTAATTTGTTCTCTCCTGCTGAATGCCTCTTGATTCAATACTTAGAGACTTGCTACATTTTGGTGTTAGGGGGTATCAGAGTGGCACAATGGAAAGCACTAGGTGTTTGTTTTCCAACGGCATCGATGCATGAGGTTCATCACCGCAATTCTGGGATGGCAGAGTTCACTAGTCAGCAATTGGTAGAGATCCCAGTGCACAATTTATACAGAGATGATTTTCAAATTTGGGATCCACGAGTTTACTGTTTGGGCAGTTGGCTTCACAGAGTGACAGGATTTGACAGTGACAAGAGCTTCAGCTGTATACAGGAGTTGTTGGTTCGAGATTTTTCCAGGATCATTTGGGATCTAGGTGGTTGGTGGACAAACACAAATGAGTTGACATTTGAGGATCAAATAATGTAGCAGTTGAGTTCGATTGGCAGTTACGGATTGCTTGAGGGCAAGCAATCTTTGGGAAGGGAGGACTGTTATGTCCCCGAATTGGAGATATATTAAATTAATTATTTATTAAGTTATTCCAATAAAATATAATATCAAAAGTGATGACTTATTATTTAATTAATTTAATATTTAAGTGACTTAAAAATAAAATAATAAGTCACTTAAAGAATAAAATAATATTTCTTCTAGAAGCTTCTGGAAAAGTGAATGAGAAATCTATTTAAGAAGCCCCTGGCTAAGCATTTGGACAGACTTGATTTGGAATCCATTACTCATTACTTGTGTGGTAAGAAGTTGAAGCTTGAATGCTTAGCTTGCTCAAGGGTTTGAAGACTCTAGAGTGCCAGGTTAGGTTGTGAAAGATCAACCCTAGCTGCAGTTAAGAAATCCATCCAGGGTTTCTACTTGTGCATCATTGAGGAGAATTTACAAGTGTAGTAGCTATTGTATTACTACCCTAGCTGAATAGTTGAGATAGCTAGTTTATTATCTCACCATCACCATTGCAGCAGCTGGATTATTGTTGCAACCCCATTTGGAGAAATCTACTTGCAGCAGTTGAGGTATTGTTGCAAGCCTCAACTCGATTAAGAAGGAAATCTATCATTGCCAAATTTAATTGCCTGTGGCCAAATTTGGGTTTTGCTGAGTAAATCAATTTAATGAGATTATCAGTTGCTTTCTTTGAAGAAGTTAATTTATTTTGAAGATCACTGCAAAAATCGTGGCATCTTGTAGTCAAAATCTCAATCAAGAGAAAAATACGATTTCAATTCGTTTTCCTATTTGAAAATCGTATCTGGAGCAATTATAGTGGGAACGCAAAGGCAACATTTTACAGACAAGACGAATTTGGGAAGGACCAAGTCAATAATCAATTTGCAAATAAGACAAAGAATAAGGCGTCAGAATTTGGATCTTAATCTGACTGCTAAAAGACAAATTTGTTGGTAAGGACAAGTGGCATGAGACAAATTGCAAAGTCGATTGAAAACAAATCAATTGCAAAGTCAGCAAACAGGATGAAGTCATCTCTTCTATTGGCATCGAATTCGTCAAGGAAAAACATACAGGAGGTACTTGAAAACACAAAAGAGGATTGGTATCGATCCAAAAATTATTATCAAGTCTTCAAAGGCTATCGACTATCGACTCATTGTGGAAGGAGTGTGAAAGTCAAACGTTGATGGTGATGTGGCTATAAGAGACAAATCGCAATCTTATCTACAGGTATATTTCAAGACAAAGCAATATCGAATTTTATTCTGCCATCATAAGGTGATCAATTACTTGTAAGGTGAACTAAATAAGATAAATTGTGGTCAGCATGAGTCAATGATCAGGAGTTGCTAAGTTAGATGACAGATAAAGACCAAGTTTTAGAAGACATGGGTCGCAGGACAGTGAGTCATGTCATCTGGCAGGGTCGTGGACTCACCTTCAATCTCTAGGTTCTAAATACAATGGTCATTTTGTATAAATTGCAAATCAATTAGAGGAATCATGGATCGATGTCTTGTATTTGCATTTCAGAGTGTTCTCACATTGTATTCAATTGCATTGCATTCATGTAGTTGTTGGGTTGTAATAGATTCAAAGGTATTTGCATAAACAATATTTTGTAGTTGCATGACATTGATTTAGTCTGCTTAAGTCATTTGTTGTCCAGCAGATTGAATATGAACATCATATGGTAAACAAAGTATTCATTGCATATCATTTGGCATATTAGATGTATGTTAGTTTGTAGAAAGATCTCTGTCATATAGAGGCAGACACATTGTAACATTACAAGCATATAAAAATTAAGGAATTTGGAGGATGCAATTGAACTCATAGTTTGCAAACTCAGACGTGCCGTGGATTCAGCAACCCAAAAATATGACTCAGACTCGAGACTTGAGACTCAAGACGGACTCGGGAAAAGACTTGGCTAGGACTCGGCAAAAAAAAAAACCATAGTTTTACAAAAAAAACAAGAACAAAATTACAAATTAATGCATTTAGAGAACATAAGAGCCTAATTTGATTATCACTCATATTTCAAAGATTACACGTCATATGAATTATGATCATCAAACACTCAATAATTGAAATTTAATCATTCATAGTCATCAAATACTCATAGTTTCAATGTATACAGCATCATAAGATTATAAATGTTTGCATATATTCCTAGCTTCTTTCAACCCCAATTCAATTTGCAGAACTGTATTTCACAAATTTGAGTATTAAAATGAAAGAAAAAGTTGAAAAAAACATGGGTTTTTAACCCTTTTTGACTCCGAGCCACGCAAGTGAGTCCTGGGTCGAGACTCCCGAGTCCCGACCCAAGACTCTTCTGGACTCAACTCCTGAGTCCGTGGCGAGTTGACTCAACTCACCAACGAACTCCCGAGTCTGCCGAGTCCGCGGTGAGTCCTGGAGAGTCCGCAAACTACGCTTTGACATAATGTCCTTTGCTATGTAATTGATTAGCTGTATCTCATTGTATTGCATTCTCATTGAACTTATCTAGAATAAGTCTTTCATGACTTATAACATCATTCAAGAAGGTAACCACAAATGGCAGTGAATGAAGCTTGCAGTAAAAGTGTTTGACGAAATGTCCAAGAGCCAAAACTGAAAAATTACACCAAAACTAGGAAGGGACATTACATCAACTTTGAAACTTTTGGAGTTAAACCTACATATTATGTATTATTGTGGATTACTATTCTTCTTATAAAGAAGAAAAAAATACTTTAAGTATTCATTCTTCTACTTTCCCACTACTATTTATTTCCAAAGGCCTCAATCATAAATGACTCAAGCTAATCTTGGAATTCTAGCCAAATTCTAGACTATAATAACAATCATGGTTACTAAAATTTCATTGTCTTTTGTATTGCTTACCATGGTACCATAAATTCATACAATTGCTTATGTTCGTTGGTGCAATTACTGTACTTGGTGTAAACCCAACTTACTAGGGCCCTTGGGACACTGATTTGTGAAAATCTTCAAGGAGATTGCTTTCAGACCCAACAATTTATCATGTTGGGATATCCTTGATGTTCATGTTGGGCCTACATCGTGTGCATTGATATGGACCTACATTATGATACCATCAGGATCACGGTACCACTGATGTATGAGAAATGAGGCTGACCCATATTTTAGAAGTTTCCCAAATCTCACATCAAAATGAAGGCCATGAAACTCGCCCATTTACTTGCTCACATTAAGTTTTTCCAAGTTAATGAATTTAATTCTTTCTATTTTATTTTTCAAGTTTTGGTCGGTCATGGAGTTCAAGTCAAAATTGAGTATGCCAAGTACTGTCATGTCCCCTTCTCAGTGACATCTCTCGGAGGACAGGATTGGCCTATCACACGACCCTCGTAGGCTGATAGACTGGATAGAGGGTCACTTCGGAGCTTGGCTCAGCTTCAGTTAGCAGAGTTTGATCAGTAGTCTTTCGTTTGGGCTTGATCGGAGACTTTTTGCAGAATTGCTATTTTTAGCAGTTCCCGACAATCAGTGTGGGACCCCTGCTATTTTTAGCAGTATGGCTTTGGAGGCATTTAGAATCACTTCAGTGTTCGTCAGCTTCAGACGAAACGGTAATTGGATGAGTAACGAGAAATATATTAATATTTAATTGCATTGATTAAATATTAATTAATTAAGGATTATAATATAAAGTTATAATTTTAAATTATAACTTAAGTGATTTGTCTTGAGGGGTGCGCCCATCATCAGAAGGGGCCAAAATTGACATTTAAATTATATTAAAATATTCAGCTGAGACTATGGAGAAATTAAAAGAATTAAAAGTGAATATTTTTAATGAAACCCTATTATTAAGGAAATCGAACTTTTCAGCATAAGAGTGGATTTGCCTTGGGTTTTGAGCCATTATGAGATTATTGAGAATTGAAACTGATCAACTTTGATCTGAGCTTGAGACTTTAGGGTTTCGCGTTCGAATTCCTTGGGGAACGAGCCATCTCCACTGGAAGCAATTCAGAGGGTGTGGAATATCACTTGATTTATTGCAGCAGAGGTTCTTCAGGCAGAGGAAATCACAGAGCTTCAGAGCATTCATTATCTACAAAGTTCTTTTCAGTATTTTTGCATTCAGAAGTCATTCATTCCTTTGGGCGCACTTTTCACAGAGATCTTGAGAAACTTGAAGGAGCCGTACAAGTTATTTATTGTTGATGTTATTTACCAGGCCGTACCATTCTGTATTCAGGCCGTACCATATCAGCAAGGACGTCTTTTGTCCCAGAGTACAACGCCTTCCTTCATCATTTGTCTTCATTAGGAGAGGTGATGGACAAGATTGGCCTATCACACGACCCTCGTAGGCTGATAGACTGGATAGAGGGTCACTTCGGAGCTTGGCTCAGCTTCAGTTAGTAGAGTTTGATCAGTAGTCTTTCGTTTGGGCTTGATCGGAGACTTTTTGCAGAATTGCTATTTTTAGCAGTTCCCGGCAGTCAGTGTGGGACCCCTGCTATTTTTAGCAGTATGGCTTTGGAGGCATTCAGAATCACTTCAGTGTTCGTCAGCTTCAGACGGAACGGTAATCGGATGAGTAACGGGAAATATATTTGTAATGCCCCGTCTAAATAACCTAAGAAAATACCTGGTTTCCTGTGCTTGAAGATTTGGCTGTTGAAGATCTTGCCTGTAACTTCCAATTCTTTCCCGTAAAGCCAATCCAAGAAAAATAACCAATCCAATAACAAGATTTCCAAATAACTACCCCAAATCACAGAGAGGTAACAAATCTTAAGAATTCCAAAATTTTTAACACAGAGAGAATGATTTTGCCAGTGCCCAGAAAATATCCCCAAGGCAACAGAATAACCCCGTGCAATTTCCCCAGATCCTCAATATCCTCCGTGAAAAATTTTAACAACCTTTGCCATTATGGCACTCATACACTTGTCGAGAAGTTGTTGAGAAATATCTTCTCCACTTCTCGGCAAGTTTTGCCATTCAATATTTTTGCATGCAATTTCAAATAATCTATTTAATTTTAAAATTTGAAATTAATTTTCTTTCAAAACACATGCAACTTAATTAATTTTATTAAATTTAAAATTTAAAACTCATTTCACATGCATATTCTAATTTAATTTATTTAAATATAATATAATCTATGCACTTAATAATTTAATCTGATTAATTAATTTATTTAATTAAATAGTTAAATCCTTTTAAAGATTAACTATTTAACTAATTAAACTAACTAATGTATTAAATAATTAAGTAAATAAATTTCAATTATATTTAAATATTAATTTTAATAACAATAAATAAAACACAATAATCAACATTAAAAATAACCAACATTTACCTTTTCAAAACAATTTAACCAACAGAACACTTTACAACCTACAACTCAAAACTGAAAACTGACCTTGTACTAAGACTAGGGTTAAAGACCGGACTAGGATTAACCTAACTACTATCTCCCATTCAACATTTTCCGTTGAGTCTTGACACGCTCAGACCTGATTACACAGGTGGAGTCGGTGTCATGTACCTGCAATCCTGCAACCAAACAAACAATGTACATACATGTGTATATATCTAAAGCATTAAAACAAACACACCGTGCGGAGAAAATCACAGATATCGCAAGGCACTCGCAAGCGAGTGATGCGATTCTGTTCTCCACACCAATACACTCACAGAAGACTGACTCAATACATGTTGTTAGTCCATCATAAGCATGTGCATATCCAAAAACAACTGAAAGTAAACATCTACACTAAATCATATCAAGTCTGAAAGCAATAAACATCACACATAGTATCATCATATCACACAATCATCCATCATCACTCAAAAACAGCGATCCAAGTATCCAACAAAATAACAAAGTCTAACAGTATGGGAAAGTATCAACAGAAAGCATAGCATAAACGGAGGGGTACTACATCCTCCCCCCCTAGGATCAGGCTTACTCCTGGAAGCCTGCTAGTAGCAAACAAATAACACATACATATCTAAAGTAGGTCCTTCCAAGAAATGGAAGACTAGCCACTAAGATCCCTCTGAAACAGTACTCAGTCAACGTCTTGACCCCTGAGGATCAACTCCCGATGTAGATGGGCGTGCACGGTTCCCAAAGAACAATGCCGGTCCTCCTTCAGGAACCTCTCCAACTGCACCTTGGTGCTCATCCTGGTGGTTACCCACCGCAGTATATACCCTATGTGACCTGCCTGCATCTCCCACTGTAGGCTCTGAAACTGTAGGTCGAGGCCCAAAACTAGAAGAACCTCTCATCGGACACTGCCTAGCTATGTGTCCCTGCTGCCCACATGAATAACATCCTGTACCTGTGCCTCTACCGAATCCTCTGCCACCCGAAGGTGCATTGGATTGCTGGAAACTACCCCTGCTGACCGTAGGCTGTACACTCTGAGGGCTATAATCTTGCTGTGGTTGTGAGCTAATATTCTTTTGATTTGTTCGCTGTTGTTGCTGCCCACCCTTTTTGGGTGTTTGTTGGGTCTTGGAAGAACCACCTGTCTGAGCCTGTCCACCCCGTGGACTAAAACCTGCTGCAGGAGCACTCCCAATCTGCACTCCTGTGTGCCCACCTAAATCCATGATAAGGTTCTCCTCAACTATGCGAGCCTTCTCCACTGCGACTTCCATAGTCTTTGGCTCAAACACTCGGACACCACCACTGATACGGGCGTTTAAACCCCTGATAAAGTGATGTACTAGCATAGGCTCATCATCACCAATACCAGCATATTGCTTGAGTTCGTAGAACCTATGTTCGTATTGCTCTACAGAAAGAGTTAGTAAGGTGTTTTGGACGACAGGCAAGAATTCATGCCAGCAAATGAAGACCACCAGGTTATATCTTTCCTCGCTGTTGATTACAAGGAGTATCATTTTGATTATGGAGATTTAGGGGAGAAAACTTGTTTATGGATAGATCATGGTCCAAATGAGTTGCCACAATTACTAATCTTTCCTGAAGTTTTGCTTGAATTTGAAATCTGTATTGTGGAAGATTATTTTTCTGAGTTTAAAGATAAGTTTGCAAAACTTCGCACTACGACTACTGCTTTGCTGTTACTAAACATCCTGAGAAATCATGCTAGGAGTTGTATGTACTTAGGTCTTTTGATTGTTGTTCGCTTAAAATTTTTGCTTTTGTTTAGATTAGTTGTCTTGCTTTCATAGTTTAGTTGTTTGCTTTCAATAAAAGGGGATCCCATTTGTGAGGGGGATGTTGTGTGTTTTCGCCATGGTCCAACACAATGTTAGTCCATTTCTTAGATAATCATCCAGGAAGTGCTTTAGAATCCGAGGTTATTCTTTAAAGTCTTATCATTTGGTTAGGATCTGTACTTGACTCGGAAGGGAATCATTTGTTGTGTCTTGACACCAAGTCTCGCGATTGCTATATTTCACACACATGATTAATCGCTCTAAGTCATTGAGGTTTCTTGGGAAAAGTCTTGGCGGGTGAAAATCTTACATCCCGCTTCAGCGCCACTACAATTCTCAAACCCATTGGAGGCTTCATTGCCTGCCAGCCAATTGAGGAATTGACGGAGAAATCAAAGGAAAGGAAAAAAAAAGAGAATGTGCTTAAAAGAAATATCTGAAAAACAAGAAAAGAAAAAATGAGAAAATGAGAAACGAAAGAAAATATTGTGAAATATTGGTTTTGGGAACATACGAGTAACTCCACCGGGGCTATGGACGCCCGGCCGGCAGTGGAGCAATATTCGTGAGAATTGTAGCGATAACCTCGTCAGGGCTATGGACGCCTGACTGGCAGCGAGGCAAAGTCCAGGATGCTTTTGAAGTTAAGATACTTATATAACTTGCTACGACGGATTCTGGGAACTTCAGTGGTCTTTTGAGCTGGAACAAACGCATAGGCACACACTTGTAATCAAAAGATGAGGTACCTTGATCCAATTTAGGATTCCTCTTCCCTTTTAAGTATATGCCCTAGTCAGTTCATAGGTCTTGAAAGAATTGTACAAGAGTTTTGAGTATGGAATGGATTTTGTCTTTGAAATGTTCAGGAACATTTATTCGGGTTGGGGCTAATGTTGTGACGTTTTTCACACATCGCCCCATTGCAAATGGGGACCCCCTAATTTTGGCTTTGCTTTTCGTTCGTTTTTGTCTCTCTCGTCTACTGTCTATCTTTCCGGGATGTGCTCGTCTGTGAGCCTTAACGTGAACTTTTGGCTAAGTCTAAGAATTAGGGTTTTGAATTTTCCAGCCAACCTGAAGTCAAATGAGGTGAATAAATTGCAAATTGAGACTAACACTGTTGTTAGTATGCTTCCAACAGGTTTCTACTGAAATTTCATCAGATTCTGACTACTTACTATTTTTAGTAAGTGTGCAATTATAGGGGATCCTTCAACATTTTTGAAATTCCGACAGTCACGCTATGTCCGGAGCACATCAGGCTACACACAGGCAAAATTTGAACTAAAACAGACAACTTGCTATTTTTAGCAGTTCTGTCTTCAGGGGCAATTTTCAGGGCTTAGAGGTAGAGTTTTTCAACGCATGTCTGGAGATTCCTTGTGGGTTTTTCGAGACCTTCGCAGTGATGTGACATGCAAAGCATGATGATGACTTTCAACATTCGGCCTTCGGGGGGCCAATATTAGGGTTTGCATGCAGACATTTTCAGCGCATGTCGGCATTTTCTTTCTGGGTTTTCCAAGAGCTTCGCGACAGTGTAACATGCAAATGGAACTGACCACTTTTCGGAAACTTACTATTTTTAGCCAGTGCGTGCATGTTGAAGATTTTTCTGGGTTTTTCTGGGTTTTTCAAGATTTTTCGGACAGTATGACATGCAAGATCACCCGACAGCCGGTTGATCACTTTTCAGGCCGCTTTCTATTTTTAGCAGGTATTACTTGGGCAGCAGCTCGACGCTTCAGAACTGCAAGCTGATCATCATGCAACTAAAACGACGTCAAACGGAGCTCATCTGAGCAACATGCATAAAATTAGGGTTTCGAGCTTCAGCGCTAAAAATGAGGAGTCAGAGGTCAAAATGTTCAAAACTGAAGTACCCATCACGATCAGCATCCTTTCGAGAGTCTGCTGGCAAAATTTGAAGGCAATCAGAGTATCTGCTATTTTTAGTGGGTGTTCCAGGCGCAGGCTATAAATAGAAAGTTGATCTCGGCATCAGCATACATAGGCAAGTTCACCAACGAAGGGTACACTGTTCAAATTTCAAAGCAAACGGAGCTAAAGAGACCTCAGAAACCAACACTTACTATAAATAGTAAGTCACTTCGGTGGCAGCTATAATTGGCAGGTTGGCACCATATCTCAGCGAACACAAGTCAAGCACGTGATAGGTAATCCGTGGCGCGAGTTCCAAAGCAAACAGAGTTACAGAAAATGAAGAATCAAGCAGTTGCTATTTTTAGCAGGTCAAGACCGGAAATTAGGGTTTCCTAAAATCAAGGGCGGAACCCGACATTCACACAGAAGCATCATCCAGTCACGATCACCACATTTCGGGCATTCAACACGTAAAGCTTGAAGACTTTCTGAGAAATTTCTATTTTTAGCAGGTTGCTAAAAATAGTAGGTACAAACAGACATCAGGCGTTGACAGAACAAGTTGGTCAAAATTCAGAGCAAAGTGAAAATCGGGCTTTCAGGAGTCAGGATCCAGTCAACGGCGCGAAATTTCAGGAACTTTCTAAAAATAGAAAGTCAGGGCGAGTTAGGGTCGACCACGGAGAATCAACTCAAATCTGGCAACAGGCGTAAAATTGTGCTAAAATGGATAAAATTTCAATTCCGGCATTAAGGCTCACTTTGAAGGCTGAACAGAGGCGGAAAATGGCTAAGTCTGGAAAACTTGACGTAGCAGGGTCAAAATGCGCCCAAGGAGGTTGAGGATTCAAAATTTCACTAAGGCATTCAAAATGAGCGGAGACCCTGCTATATGCGCCCATGACACAAAATGGAAGTAAGACCCATGAAATGCGCCCCTGAGTGAAAATTTAAGGATTTTGCCTAAGTGGCATAAATTAGAAGTTGCATATGTCAAATGCGCCCCTTTTGACAAAACTAGAAGTTGCACCCACCATATGCGCCCCCTCTTGGAATTAAAAGTTGAATATGTGAAATGCGCCCTTGGGTGTTAGAAAAAAAGCTAAGTGTTGGAAATTGAATGTTGAGACCCCTATATGCGCCCATCACAAAAAATGAATGTTGCACTAGCAAAATGCGCCTCAGTGCCAAAAGTGAAAGCTCCAGCATTGATATGCGTCTGGGAAATGATTCTTAAAAATTTACTAAGTGTCGAGACTGGACGCCCATGGGTCAAAATGCGCCCCTAGTCAAATTGGATGGAGACCCTTGAGAATGCGCCTGGGGTGTTAAAATGAAAGTTAGACACATGATATGCGCCTGGGGTGTTAAAATGAAAGTTAGACACATGATATGCGCCTATGACAAAAATAAAAATACCACGATCAATTTGCGCCCCTCATTAAAGGGGTTGACAATCTACATAAGGCGTTAAGAATTAAAGCCACACACCCTCATTTGCGCCTCAAAGCACAGGAGGTGATTTGCGCCCAAAAGCTAAAGAGAGTTTGAGTATTCGAAACTTATGGCTCAATTTGGAATGTGCCCCTCTTTGAAGACCAGAATAATTCAAAATTTCTAAGGCACGAAGACTAAAAGAAGGTTATTCCAAATGCGCATGGAGATTGAGCTAAAGGCTTAGTTTGTTGAGCGCCTAAGATTGAAACTAGGAGGAGGGTATATGATTTGCGCCTGGGGGTGTTGAAATTGAAACTTAGGCATGCAATTTGCGCCCCTCTGAAATCAAAAATACCACGATCAATATGCGCCTGGCATTAAAAATGGAAAGAGGATATATCAAATGCGCCCCCAAGCTGAATGAAGCTGAATGTTCCCTCTTTTATACGCGCTCCAGATCACTTCAAAAATTTTCTAAGTACTAAAACGTTGAAGCTCAAGGCTCTCCCTGTGAAACGCGCCATGAAAGTTGGGGGTTACATTTATGCCTAATGCCAAAAGTGAGAGCTGACTATGTCATTTGCGCCATTAAGGTTGAAAGTTTTCTAAATATCTCAAAACTGGAAGTGCAAGGTCTTGTATGCGCCTTGAGGAGGATAGGTTAATGAATTTCGCTAAGTGTTGAAACTCGACATGGAGGAGAGGATATGCGCCCTTGGAGAGTGAAATGACTTGAAACGTTTCTAAGTATGAGAAATGAAAGCTCAGTCTATAAAGTGCGCCCCCAAATGAAACTCCACTCACCTAAACGCGCCCCCAGCATCATAGAGTTAATCTAGAGAGGCATACATCATGTACGCCTGGAAGAAGAGAGGAGCTCGAAAGTTTTCTAAGACACTTCAGATTTGAAGTTAAATACCTCAGCCACGCCTGGAGAGATGCTTGAGAAATTTCCTAAAATAATTTTGATTTGGCATAGCATTAAATCGAAACCTCTGTATATGCGCCCTTGAAGGAAATGAGTTTGAAAGTTTAACACCTTGAATGCGCCTCAGAGGGAAAATGACTCAGAAAATTTTCTAAGTGTTAGAGAAATGCGAGTTGGAAGTATTATTTGCGCCTTAGCAAGTCAAGAGGGCACTCAAACTCGAAGCTACTGCTATCAAATGCGCCCTTGAAAGTTGCAGAAGTTTGAAATTATCCTAAGGCGTGGAAAACTAGAAGCTTAGACCACCATTTGCGCCTTAGCTTGGAGTGCACGAAATTTTGTCTAAGGCGTGAAAAACTCAAAGCCTGAAGTATGATTTGCGCCAGTGATGAAATGCGCCTTGGAGATGAAATCACAGGAAATCCGCCTGAGTCATGAATTGAATGCTCAACTCCTCAAATGCGCTTGGCGTGAAAATTGAAAGAAGACATATCAAATGCGCCCCAAACTAAATCTAACCCTTGTGATTTGCGCCTAAAGCATAAATTATAAGCTCAAGCTTGGAAATGCGCCCTTGAGACTAAAGAGAATAAATTGATAAAATTCGCCTAAGTATTGAAGGCTGGAAATAGCATGGTCCAAATGCGCCCAAAGCCTTGAAAGGAATATTAAGTCACAAAAATTAAGAACACCACATACGCGCCCACCTTTAAGAAGAAAGATTGAATTTTAAATTTTGAATGGGGCGTGTGAAGTATGAAACAAAATGCTAGGCGCTTTTATTTTTATTTTTTTTTCCTCTCAAGTGTGTTATGCGCCTAAGGTTTTAAAGTGTTGGAAAGTTTCCTAAGGCGTTGAAAGTGATATGTGTGTTAGAAAACATTTGAAGGTGGTGAAATAAAATGTCAAGTGTTGTTATTTTCCTAAGACATGTGAAGTTTAAATTTTCTAAGGCGTTAGAATCTTTAATGAAATTGCCTTTCACGTGTGAAGTCAAATCCAAAATGGCAAGTGAAGATGAAATGTACAAGGCGCCTCCGAGAATAAAATTCTTCTAAATGAAGTCGATAAAAATGTCTCTCGCTGGCAGATGATCAAATTATTTTCTAAAGGAAATTTTTCAAAGTGCAAGATGATTAAAATATTTTCTAAGGCAAATTATTTTCCCTTGGAAAATACGCCTAGAGCTCAGAGTGATAAAATTTCTCCGTGGAGCACGAGCCAATTTTCTCAGCAGTGGAGTCGGAAGTGAATGATATTGCACAGATGAATTCAAGTTCTTCAAGAAGTTGGAGCAACAGGAAGATCACGAGCGAAGGATGGATTTAATTCGACAAAATAATATTTTTCTAAGGTTCAAATTGAAAAATTAAATGAACCCGTTCGTTGTACACCCATGAGTTCGACGTGTTCTGATGGAAATTTTCTTCTGGGTATCGAAGATTGCTGGTGAGGAGTTGATTTTAAGGTCTTCTACACTTTGTCGAGGCCTTCAGGGTGAATATTTTTGGTGGGCGCCAGGTTGATGAATTTCCTAAGGGAAATTTGAAAATTTTTCTAAGGCATGAAATGAAATGTGGTTGACACAAAATTGCCTTGGCCGATGAATTTGAAAGTGATTGCCTAGGTAATTTTTGATCAAATTCAGATGAAAACATTTTTCTCGAGTCTGAGTTGGATAAAATATCAGAGTGAAGTGTGCCAGGCAGAATGCAAGATGGATTGAAAATTTGGCTAAGGCATGAAGAAATTAAACCCGAAGTTGGCTAATGAAGACGATGAGCCCTTGAAGATCAAAGCGTGAAAATTAGGTAAGTAAGGTGAATTTATATTATGAAGTGTTCTAATACTCTTCTCCTCGCTTGTTTTGCAGGAGGAACGTCGAGGCCAGAGCACGATGTTTGGAGGTGGTGAAGCACGATGATATTACGACCTTCGGAGGAAGATAAAGTTTTGAAGGAAAGTTGCAAGAAATGGCTAAGTGTTGGAGTTTCTCCTCAAGAATCCAATGTGCACCCATGGCAAGCGGAAATGATCTAGTCCAAGACTGAGAAGTCCTTCAAATTCAAGAATGGAAGTTCGAGCAAGGGTCAAGGAGAAAATCAAGAGCGGTCGGACTCCAGATTCTACCAAATTCTATTATTCGAGGTGGCAATCTTAAAGTCTCTTTTACCCTCCTCCAAGCGATCATCAGAATTGGCCGAGTACGAAGATCAAGAACAGTGTGAACGCGTCCGTAGACGGGAATCTTCTAGAAGGGTGGTGGCCATTAATGACGCATTTATTACCCCACTCTCCTTTGTGGCGGTTTTTAGGGCAAATCATGTTTAGGGCTGAGGTGGCACGATCTGGGCCATCCAGCCGATTGTAATCTGAGCCGTCCGTTGGACTTGGCCAGCTATATAAAGGGGGAGTCCCCCTCATTTGTACCTTCAGTAGAGCTTAGCATGAGACAGTAGAATTAGAGTAGAAGTTAGAATAGAGAAATAACTTAGAAGTAGATTGATAGTGTAGTTGGAGGAGAAGGAAAGTTTTCCTTTGAAAACTTTTGTAAGAAATTGTCGTGTAAAACTTTCATAATAAAAGATCTTTCATTGATGGTGAAATTCATCTTTGTTGTGGATAGCTAGCGAGGTTTCTTCATCCCTTCTACTTCAAGTAGCATAAAGTAGAATAAGTTTCATTTCATGCATGTAGTAGATGTTAGCTGTGAAATGTGGTGTTTGGTCTAAGCAACTTCGTCTATCCATACCACTAGTGTATTTGCTGACGGTGAATGCACCTTGCGTGGTCAACTGGAAGCGTTTGGGCCTAACTTCAATCACAGTTTGAATGATGGTATGCGTCGTTGTGATGGTATCTTCATGTCAAGTGGTGGTTTGAACATCTTTAGTCATCTCCCTTGAAGATTGCACCGACTCCGTGGAAGCTGTCCGATGCGAGGTAAAGCGAAGTTCGGTTAGAAGTTTGCTGAAGTTGAGCCCATATCTCACGCCTTAGAGTAGATTAGAGTCTTCTTAAACCTGCATCATTTCAATTCAGTACTTTTGGTTAGAATAGGAAACCTGCACTTCATAGATACATCTTTCGAGCATTTGAATTCCTTTCTCCACTGTCGAACAATTCCGTAAGTCCCCTTGAAATACCAGCAAATCACATCAAGCCAAACTGAGCCTATTCGCACTTAAAGAACCTTGGAGTTGAACGCATGAACTTTCTGGCAATCTTAGCATGCAGAATACTTTGATCATGAGAGAATAGGGAAGCCGTTGGCAACTTTATTCTGCGTTGGTGCGGTCACGAAAAACACATCAACAGGTCTTGGAAGAACCACCTGCGAGCCTGTCCACCCCGTGGACTAAAACCTGCTGCAGGAGCACTCCCAATCTGCACTCCTGTGTGCCCACCTAAAGCCATGATAAGGTTCTCCTCAACTATGCGAGCCTTCTCCACTGCGACTTCCATAGTCTTTGGCTCAAAGACTCGGACACCACCACTGATATGGGCGTTTAAACCCCTGATAAAGTGATGTACTAGCATAGGCTCATCATCACCAATACCAGCATATTGCTTGAGTTCGTAGAACCTACGTTCGTATTGCTCTACAGAAAGAGTTAACTGACGTAGATCGTGGAACTCGTCAGCCCTACGCTGCCTCCAGTGTTCCGAAAGGAACCGTGCTCTGAACCTCTCGAGAAACATCTCCCAAGACACAGAACCAATATCAATGTGGAGCTTCTGTTCCTCTAGGCGCCACCATGTAGAGGCGAATCCCCTCAAGTGCATAATAGCGCATCTGGCACGGGTATTGCTACCGTAAGGGTGCATGGCAAAGCACCTACCCAGATCTAGTAGCCAAGTCTTAGCCTCTAATCCTCCTCCTGAACCATCAAAGGTAGGAGGACGTGCTCTCAGTAAATCCCTCATGTGACCAGCAATGATAGCATCCTGATGTGCTGTGTCATCTACTCTCCTAGGGGATCTATCCCTCTCTCTGACAACCTCCTGCTCATCTACCTGTCTAGGTCCAAGACGAGCTAGGACCTCCTCTAGTAAATGACGTATCTGAGTACCCTCTACTGCTGACTGTTCAAAATTTTGTCCCTCGTTTCTCTGTTCCAACTGTTCTGCCTGAACACTGTGATGAGGGCTCAGAGGGGGAGTAACCTGAGGGATTGGCCCTCGGCCTCCACCTCGACCTCTACCACGACCTCTTCCTCCTCGCCTAGGCATGTTCCTACACAAGACAATTTACGAGTCTTATATATTGTTCAACCAAGGTTATCAGTTGCGACACTACGTACTAGGTCAACCTAATGGGCTCTAGATTACCCAGAGCGTCCAGTGTTTGTAACCTTTGCTATGATACCAATCTGGAAGCAATGTAACCATTAGTGTGTATGTACTAGTGTCTAGGTTTAATAGATTTGGTTTAGGTAGCCTTATTACTATCTCCTAGCACGGGGGGTGGACCTACGGGTACCACATGGTTGGGTGGAACGTGCACCTTACTCCGTTGGGTCCCCAGTATGTTTGTTGCATTGAGCGCTTCATGGATGGAGAGCTCGCACATGGATTCCTATATTCTTTCATCATTGTATATTGTAAAACTTGTAATGTAAAAACATCCCTCAAATGTATAAGAGGAGATCTTTTGTAAAATTGAAACTGTTATTTGAATTATCTCATCAGATGGATGAGCAATGTAATATCTTATCAATGCAATGAATGGAAACATAATTGTACTTTATTATATCTTGTATGAGAATTTAAATTATCTTGCAATGTTTACTTTCTGTTATGAATTATTAAGTGCAATGCGAAGTACCTAAGTCGCTAAAGGAAAACTCAAAGTAGTGTAACGTCATTGTAACCTAAGAATGTATGCAACTAATTTAGATTATATTAATACTTTAAAAAAAAATTACTACACTTTTATAACACCTTTGCATCATTTTTAGGTTATTTAGACGGGGCATTACAATATTAATATTTAATTGCATTGATTAAATATTAATTTATTAAGGATTATAATATAAAGTTATAATTTTAAATTATAACTTAAGTGATTTGTCTTGAGGGGTGCGCCCATCATCAGAAGGGGCCAAAATTGACATTTAAATTATATTAAAATATTCAGCTGAGACTATGGAGAAATTAAAAGAATTAAAAGTGAATATTTTTAATGAAACCCTATTATTAAGGAAATCGCACTTTTCAGCATAAGAGTGGATTTGCCTTGGGTTTTGAGCCATTATGAGATTATTGAGAATTGAAACTGATCAACTTTGATCTGAGCCTGAGACTTTAGGGTTTCGAGTTCAAATTCCTTGGGGAACGAGCCATCTCCATCGGAAAGCAATTCAGAGGGTGTGCAATACCACTTGATTTATTGCCAGCAGAGGTTTTCTCATCCAGAGGAAATCACAGAGCTTCAGAGAATTGATTATCTTCAGAGATCTTTCAGTATTTGCTTTCAGAATACCATCCATTCATCTTGGCGCATCATTACAGAGATTCAGACATTGATTTTGGAGGAAGCCGTACATCATTTATTGCTGTTTCTGACAGGTCGTACCTGCTGTCAGGGCCGTACCTCTGTCCTTGGGCCGTACTCATCAAATCAGAAGAAACGCCTCTGACTGTGGTTTCCAATTTGCATCTTCTGAGGCGCTGGGGTTTCAGGAGGCAGTAGAGATCACCAGACTGGAGGAGAAGTAATTATTTGATGCAGCCGTACCATTTCAAATCAATTACCAGCAAGCTGCATATTCCAGGTTTTCTATAAAAATTTGTTATTTTATCATTGCATGTTCTCAGATCCTAATTGTATTGATTCCAGTTGAACAATAAAGGAAGCGCCTTCATCATAACTTGCAATTTCTATGTATTATGGCCGTTAGATATTTTATTTGAATTTATTTCATATTTCCAAGCAAAATCGCAATTTTCATTTCTTGTCAAAAAACCTCAAAAACATCAAAAAAAACCAAAACTTCAAAAAAACTTCAGAAAAACAAGTCAGAGACCGAAAAAGGGGAAACTAGGGTTTCTACAAGTACTGCCAAGTTTTGTCAAGTTGCAAGTATAGAAACTTTCAGCTGATCTATCCTTAAAGTGATTAGGTCTTGTAAATGCCATCTACATATACTTAAGGCTATATATCTCATTTTTCATCCAATTTATAATTTATTAACCTTTCCTTCACTTAAGCAGTTTTGGTACCTCAAGTACCTCCATATCTTGGTGTTTATTTTTTGTTATTGGGGAAATTATTCAATAGCACAACTATTAGGTTCTGACACAATACTCAATGCTAGGGAATAGCCCTTTGGGCTTTGCTTGCATTTTGGAATCCTTACAAGAAACTGTGGGGGTTTCAGTTTTGTATTTTTTTTTCCATATTTCTTATTAAACCCTTCAATTTTCCAGGTGAAGTTTTAAACAATTTTAGACCAGTTTAGTTCAATTTGAATTTAAATTCTAGCACCAACTTGAATTTAGATCCTAGCACCAAACACTCTAATTGAATCACCTTGCACAACACTAATGGACAAAGAAGTAACTGCTGGAAGCAGAGGATTGATGGTATACAGGTAGTGGTGTAATGATGCAGATAAGGAAAGAGGCAAATTGACAAGGGACCAATTGGCACTCGGGGAAATGACAATAGGAAGCCTGAAACCCAACCACCAATGCTTTGTTTGTTCACCAATTTACCCTAGGGATGTGGGTTGTTCCCTAGAGATGGAGACAAAATTCTCCCTGCCATCACTTGTGTTCAAGCCTCCATAGGCGAACATTCCCCTCAAGAAGTGATTTCCAAGGACAACCTACCATCTCCGAGATAAGATGATGTATCTTGCAGGCATTAAAAAAGCATTGAAACTAAAAAAATAAAAGAAATTGAACAAACAAACAAAAAAGAATTGGAGCTTGGTTAAAGGCAATTAAGTTATGAAAAATGGGATGCACCATGAAGGTCCATGTGGCCTCAAAAACTTTAATTTGGGCTTGGATCTTGTGGATTGGATCCCATTAGGGGCATTGCCCCTCAACCCCACTAGGAGTTGCCACCATGAGACGCCCACTTTGGTTTTAAAAACAAAAAGTAAACATCATTTTGTGCTGCACCATATGCAAAAGCAACATTTTTTCCCTATTTTTAAAAATATTTTGACATTTCTAGTATCTCAACTTTTTCCTAATTAAATTCCAAGTAATTTGACTCCATTTATACTTTTGGTTTGTCTAGTCAATCCCAATTCCAAGTAATGCTTCTACTGTTACAATCAAATGATTTAGAAAGTACATATAATGATCTTAGTGAAGACGCCTAGATTTCTAACACATGTACATTGGCACTGCAACTTGTTGTGGACCTTTGTCAAGTTCTACTCTTTAGTGAATCCCTTACTTGGGAACATGCTGAAGCTCCTGACTGGTATAGGTATATATATATATTGAATATAGTTTACCAAAATGAAAAAGGTACAGATTACAATATAGGTTGGCCCTTTTGGCCAACACCAGTAGTAAGGACTTATGTATCATACTAACCATCACAAAAGATAACCTTCCATAGGCTGATATACAAAAGCCCAGGGAAAAATAATATAGGTAAGATCTTAAAGATTATTTGGCATAATAGCAAAACATACATAATATGTCAGTTAACACAAACATTCTTTCACAGCAACATTTGACGTTCTTTCTTTCTTCATAAAAATCAATGTCAAAAGTCCCAATTGGAGGAGCATTATTGTCACTGCTAGAGCCAACTTCATGTGCTTCATATTTAAACTCAAACTTTTTTTCAATCCCTTTTTGTATTGTTGCGCCAGTTCAGTTTCCACAGGGCCTTTAGCCCTCGGGTAGATATTTCCACCATTATCAGGAATAAAGTCAGGAACATTATAATCCTGAATTTTCATATATTCTGTGACCATTTTCATACTCTTTAGCTCACTGTTTACTTACATGCCTACTCCCATCTGGCCACCATTCTATCCTTTTTTGATTTTATATTTGTATATGAAAGTCAAATCATTTTTCAGCAATCTAAAGAACCCGTCCTTTGGAATTTTCATAACCATTGCAACCTGCTCAAGAAGGTGGAGAAGTGTGTAATCACAGAGAGATTCTGTAAGGAATCTCCTTTGGCTTTGGAATACCTCATCATTTCTACTCCTCCATCTATGCCATAGGATTTCCAATGATAAAACAACAAAAATTATTAAGAAATCTATCAAAAACATAACCAAACAAGATTTCATGCCATGTAATACTACTTTTCTTATCCCACCCATAAGAGTCGCCAAAAGAACTAGTCCAAAGGTTCTTAGCATATTTGCAATCAAAAAACGAATGCTCAAATCAATCAACAATATTGCAAAGAGGACACAAGTATGGATTCAATTCTCAGTTAGCCAAAAGTTCAAAACATTCCCAACAACCAACGTTTTATGAATAAGAAGCCACCTAAAGCAAGCCTTCTTCAGTTCAATAATGTTATATTCACTGGGTAGGTTGAGATTCCAGTTTTTATTAAGGGTGGTAAAAACATCCTAGGTGTCAGCCAGCAATGAGTAGAGTTTCTCAAAGGAAATATTATTAAATGGAGAACCATCAACCCATTTTAAGTTATTCGACATTTCAGCCTTGTATCTCAAACTAACAGGAAATTTAAAACTATAGAGAGCTTTCAAAAACATAGAAAAAGTTATTTTCTAGAGACATCCAGAAAACCACTAGCAATGGCCTAGTCCCATGGGTCTGCCAAATGGAACAATTTGCCATGGCTTCAGTATAATTGGTACAAGGTCAATTCATTTAGTACCAAATGCTAGGAGAAAAGGAAAAATGTTATCATAACTAGGGATTGCAAGCAAAGTCTCCATAGATGGTTAGTTTCTGCCAAATGCAAAAACTAAGAATGCAAGGATATTCAAGAACTACGCACAATGGTTCATGCTAGAATCTCTAGAGTCACATGCATCACCACCAAGGGAGCTCTAGGGTCTTAGGGTAGAGACTACATGGTTTTCAAAAACATTTCCTAAAGGACTTTCTCTCACACACGGATTAAAATCAAGCTATACAGCTCATTCCAAGAAGCCAACCACCTAAAAAAAAGCCTTGTCAATACCTATTTGTGCAAAAAAGTGTGAGGTGCATGTGTTTAGGCCATAGAGAGCTCAACAAGCTTACTAGAAAATCTTTTCATCTACACAAAAATGTCATGTCCCCTTCTAGTTGACATCACTCCCAGCACAGGATTAGCCTATCATGCGACCCTCGTAGGCTGATGGATTGTATAGAGGGTCTAGTTGGAGTTGGCTCAGCTTCAGATTGTTAGTTCTTGATCAGTTGGCTTTCGTTCGGGCTCATTCGGTCACTTCTTGCAGAAGTTGCTATTTTTAGCAGTTGTTGGCAGTCAGCGTGGGACCCTTGCTATTTTTAGCAGTATGGATTGTCAGTGTTCAGAATCACTTCAGTGTTCGTCAGCTTCAGACGGATCAGGCATCGGATGAATAATGAGAGAGATATTAATATTTAATTGTATTAATTAAATATTAATTAATTGGAGATTATAATATAAAGTTATAATATTTAATTATAACTTAAGTGATTTTGATTGAGGGGGTCGCCATCATCAGAGAGGGGCCAATTTGGCAATTAAATTTATAATAAAATATTTGAGCTGAGACTATTGAAGAATTAAATGTAAAAGTTCGAATTATTTTAATATTCCCTATTTTTGAGGAAATCGCACTTTTGAGGAGAATATATGCTTTGCATTGAAATTCGAGCCATTATGTGATTATTGATATTGAAATTTGGTCAAGTTTTGTCTGAGCACAGAACCTTAGGGTTTCAGTCTCGAATTCTTTGGGGAACGAGCCATCTCCATTGAAAGCAGTTCAGCGGGTGTGAAATATCATCCGATCTATTGCCAGCACAGAGGTTTCTTCATCCAGAGGAAATCATTGAACTTCACAGATCATTCTTTATTCAGAGGTTTTCAGAGAGATTCTTTCAGGGGAGTTTTTAACAGTTAGGCGCATCTATCTTTGAGATCAGGGAACACAGAGAAGGGCCGTACTATTATTAAATGTTGTTGCTGCTGTCAGCCGTACTTGTACAGCAGGGCCGTATCATCTCCTAGAGCCGTACTTCCTCAACAGAGAAAATCGCCTATGCTTTTGATCATTCATCTTCACAGTTGAAGGCGCCCATGCATCTGGAGTCTTTTGGCAACTTCTGACGGAGGGAGAACACACTTGCACACAGCCGTACTGATCTCATTCTTCATCTAGGGCAGCTGAAATCAGGTTCTTTTGAATATTGAAAATCTATTGCCTTTTTATTTGCATGTAATGGAATACTCATTGTAATCGTCTCAGAGGACAAATAAATATACTGGCATCCGTATTTCATCATTTCCAGAGTTAGATAATTTTTTATAGAATTTATTTGCAATTTATTTTCAAAATCGCCATCTTCATTATTTATGCAAAAACCTCAAAAAAATCAAAAAAGCCAAAACTTTCAGAAAATCATAAAAACAGTCAGATACAGAGAAAACGGGGAAACAAGGGTTTCTACAAAAAACCAACCCCAACAGGAAGTAGAGTGTAATATGCCCTTCCTAAGCAGTTGATCGTTGATGACAGTTAGCCTATTTTGCCGGTTCCCGTAGGCTAATGTGGTTTGGATAAGGGACTCTATAGTTCTTGAATCTTGGAGGCTGTTTGTTCAGCCATTTGACATATCCCATGTGCTGCAGTGAATTTGAGACTACATGAGTTTCATTCTAGCACTTTCTGGAGCGTTTTCGAGCACTTGGCCCAATATTACTATTTTTAGTAAGTCACCTCCTCAGCACCGATTTGGCCCTTCCGTGTTGATTTTCCCTTGGCATGATCAGTAGTTGTATTTAATGTTGATTTAGAGATTTTTTAATGGCCTGGGGAATTAATTTTAATAACGTTAATGTTATAAGTTGAATTAAATATTTAACTTAACGTTATTTTAAATATTTCTAAAGTGACTTTATGGCATCAAGGGGACTTTTAAAAAAGTGAACTTAAGTAGTGTTTAAAAGGTGTGACGCCAACATGGAGGAGACATAAAAGATTTAAAATAAATAAAATTAAAGTTAAAATCTCGAGGAGGGAGTGGGAATATAGGAAGGATTAAAGGTGCTTGTGGAATATATTTTTGGCATTCATGCTTGGAAATTTATGAAGAGTTACTACAGGTTGGACAGCGTTCTTCCATAGCTTTGTAAGGATGAAAACCCTTACAGAGAACATCCATTTCGAAAGTGTGAAGATCTTTCTTGGTGGATATAAAGGTGGTTTCACTCAGAGAATCAGAAATCATATAGGTGCTTATTGCTTTCAGATTTTGGCAATTTGCTTGGGGTGTCAGATCAGAATTTTGAAAGGCGGATTTTAGGGGTTTGAACAGCAGATTTTGAAGACTCAAAATAATATATAAAACCCCCTTGTTGCTGGCTGCACCATTCCCAAGGCAAGCCATACCATTCTAGGAGGGGCGTGGGAGTTGAAGGCTAAATCGCCTAAGTCTTGGGCTGCATTTTGGTAGGGTTTGAGGCACCTAGGGCTGGCAAACACTCAGCAAACATATTCATTGTGGAGCAGCAGGGTTTTGGAGCAGATTTCAAGCTTTCATCGATTTCCAGGCTGCTGGTCATAGTTCCATTTCAGACCATTTCCACGCAGAAGTTAATGGGTATGTCTAAAATGCAATTGTAAGAGTGTTGTAGTCATTTGGATGATGTTAAAACCCTTATTTGATGACTGTACAACTTCTGTAATAATTCTGAAATATATTTCAGTTAGTGGGTGTTTTTAAATAGTTGAGTTTCCAGCACATTACATTGCAAATATTCATGTTTATTGTTATTATTATTTATCCATATTGCAAATCTCAAAACTGCAAACACATCAAAAACAAAAGAAAAGTAGGGTGAATATTATATAGACTTAGAGTACCTTGGACACAAGGAACCCTGAAAATATCAAGGTGATGATCAATTCTCTTTTCTTGGGAGGGAGGCAGGGAGGATAAGGGGGGTGATTTCAGCTCAAACATAGGAAGAAGAAATCCAATATAGCTACAGAGAGATGGACACATGCAAAGCACTCTGCTCTGTACGAACCTCACTCTAATTTTTTTATAATTTTCTGATTTTCCTTATCCTTTTTGTGATTTTTTTGTTATATTAAAATAAGAGTAGAATACCAAATAACCGCCTACATACTAATAACAATAATTGAAACCCTCAAATACTAGTAACAAATACATTTTCCTTTTTTTGATAGATATATCAATCACCTAAAATATCTGAATATTTAATAATATTAAAATTAAAATTTCAGAATTGCCAGTAATGGCATAGTGTGATGGTTAAATTGTAGTGTAGTGATTTTTGCCACCAAAGTTCAAATCCCTACTAGGATGTTATTTCCAAGTATTCATGGCAGGGACGAGGTCCACCGTATGTGGCCTCACCAGTTCATAGCTTCAGTCAAAAACAATTACCCCCCATTTTCTTTAAAAAAAAGCCATTGAAAATTTCAAAATTAAAAGATCACTTACAAATTTATTATGAAAGGCCCAATATTGAGTTTGCAAAACAGCCACTCAAAGAATAGACAATAGCAAAAGTGTTATGTCCCCTTTTTTTGGTCCACTCCAACATTCTTGAAAACTCCAACTTTCTTGGAGAACACCTACTTTCTTGGAAGGAAATATTGACAATGGTAGTGAGTTCCTAGAACCTCGACATGCACAACAATACTTTCCACGTGCAAATATGACATTTTGGGAGCACTCCAAACCTTATGGAGAGGTCCATCATCCTTGGATAACACCAACTTATTATGGACTAAAGTCCTATGCACTTAGGGAGTTGATAGAATTATCAAGACAATTTAATTGGCCTATTTTAATATTTTCCACAAGACCTTGAGATGCTTTAAAGGGGGCAATTAATTAAATGATTAAATATTAAAGTTGTCGAAAAGTAAAATTAAAGGACAACTTTTATTTAATTATTTAAAAAGGCATTTTAAGTGTGCAGATAAAGTGTTGCTAAGCTCAAGGTGCTGAAAAGTGGTCAAAAGGACACTTCATGTTATTTTATTAAGGAAAAAATGTTTTTTTCAAAAAAAAACAACAAAAAGCAAACAGTGATTTTCAAAAAGCAACAAAAAAAAGAAAAAATGTTTTTTTCGAAAAAGTAGCAAAAAGTGAAAAATGTTTTTCCCTAAAATAGCTCTAAAAAATTATTAAAGGAGGAGAGTGTTTGAAAAAGACTCTATATTCTTTTTGGATTTATTTCATTTTTCAAAAATGAACACACATTGATCTTCTCCATTCCCCAAGGACAGAAATCCTTCAAAAATTTGAAAGCTTCAAGGACAAAACCCTCCTAGTTTTTTGTGCAATCTCATGCAGGGATTGTCAGTGGGCTTATTTAGACATTGTTTCAATGTTTAAGTTTGGAGTGTGAGGTTTTCAATATTTGTTTCAATTATTTGCTCCCTGATTTGATATGAATATTTTTTGTGTTTGCAGAATCGTTTTATACTATTATTGATGCATAATCTTAATTGTTGTTGAAGGAGCTAATCCTAATATTTCAGATCGTATAGTGTGTTCCTTTCTATGGAGTTTTCAATGACATTAAATGTTGAGGATTTGAGTGTTGGAGCCTAGCTATTTTCATTCCAGCTATACCAATACCTGTCATTGTTGTTGTACCATTTTTATTTCTCCTTTATTTCAAGCCATACAAGCCTCTACCAGGCTGTACTAGCAAAACATTGGGTCGTAGCTATTTAGGGCTAGTTGGGGGTCAATATGGGGGCTGCATACCTTGTCTAGCCCAACCACCACTACGGGAAAAGTAGTTTCTAAATATGAGTGTCATTGTTCATCCTTTCTTTGTCCTTGGACTATACACCAACTGAGTCGTGCCTTCTGAGTATGATTGAGTATTCTTTATTTTGGCTTTGAGTGGCCTTTGGTTATTAATCTTCATCGTTTTCAAACAATTCTTGTTAGCAATCAAAGTTACAAAGAGTTTGATGAAAAGCTCATACTTGGAATAACGGAAAAATCTGTCTAAGTTTAGTTCAAATATATTTGTAAATGAATCAATCATTATTGTAATAATCCAAAAGGTATTCCATGAGATTCTTTCTTTTCCAAGTACTTTCATTGCAAAAGATCCTTGAACAGTCCTACCACCAGATCCCATTTTGATTTTCTATTTTACTTGCCTTGCACAACATGAATCAGAACCGAGTGAGTTAATTTGCCATTTTGGCATTGATGCAACTTTGCTTGCACTCACTATCAACCAATTTGGCTAGAGTGATTCTATGATTATTTTAAATTGTAAGTTGGTTGGTTTGTTGCCAACACTTTTCAATTAACTTTCCTTTGTCCTCATTCTTACTCTATATGCTCTCACCTTGCCCATTCTAGGAATTGGATGATCAGAAAGAGTAGAATTGAGTTGATTGCAAAAAAAATATTGGGAGTTGAGCTAACGCCCTACGAGGGTTATTACAAATAGATGGTAATGTTCAAAATATATGCAACTCCCTTTCAACAAGGGCAGCAGCATGAGGAAATGCAGCCCCTTCAATATTCAACAAACTTCCTCCAAACAAAGCTACAGCCACCCAATCAGCATTAAGATGAATTACTTGACCACTAACCAAGGTAGACCAAGAAGTATATGGAGCTAGTAACAAGATAGTACGGAAATATAACCCTAAAGATGTATAGCAGCCAGGAGAACCTTTATATAATAATTTATCCTTGAACTTGAATTTGTAGGCACCCCTTATAAAACCATAAATGTTCAAAGTTCAAACATATAATAATTGGTGTGCTGATAACATAAAAAGTATGGCTTCTTTCAAAATAAAATATATAGGGCTGGGAATATCATGATATGCCAGCCAGATATGCACTACAATAACCACAAAGATTTGCCTCTATAATAACAATGTAATATAATATTTTGAAAACCAATTGAGCCGATATATTAAAATAAAATCTTGATCTCAATGAAAATCTCAATCACAAATGAACAAGAATACTGCAAACTTTCCGCACACATGTTACTCTTGAATGAACCACCTCAACTGAAACCAAGAGATTTTTCATCCTCTAGATTTCTACACCAAAGGGTTTTTGTCCTTGGGTGTGGAGATGAACAAAATGCTCAAGCTCTAAAAAAAGGTTTTGATAACAACAATGAATTCCTTTTCCCTTCCCAAACCTCATTTATATTCTTCTTCTTTAATTTCAAATTATCTTTTCCCTCTCAAAATCATCTCCAAAGGTGTTCAAAAATACTTTTAAATAAAATATGTAATGTCCCCTACCTAGCTAGTTCGGCCAACTCCCAATTTAATAAAGGTATTTTTTAACACCATTATAGATATATAAATTATTAAATATTTAGAAAATAAAATAATATAAATAAATTAATAAATATTTAAAAATAAATAGAAATAAAATAATAAAAATAAATAAAGTAAAAGTTGGATTTCAAAATTGCCACCAAATTTTGGGCTCTTGCACCTTGTCAATGCAGCTATATATTTAATTTTTGGTTGTTGGGCCTAGAGAGCTGGAAAATTGGATGTTTTGGAAATTAATTTGTAAGTTGGCTTGCCAAGACACAAACCCTAGCAAGTTGGGACGAAAACCCTAATCTTATTCTACCAAATCTCCTTTCAAGATTGCATTTTTGTATCAGAGTTCACTATTGTTTATCCAAGCACAAATCATGTTTCAAGTGCTAATCGCCATTTTTAGGAGATTGTCAATCAAAGGCACTATTCTTGACAAGTTTTAAAGCTAGGCATACAGATTAGGTCAAGGTTTGAGTGGGTGAATTATGTGAAAAGGGAAAACAATAGCAAAGTAAATATAGCAACCCATCCTAGTTTTGAGTGCAACCAATGAAGACTTCATCAAAGACCAAGAATCAGCAAGGCCAAGGTTATTGAAATCCTAAGACTCCTTGTCACCCTGCCAAAAGCAAACATCTAAGAGTTTTCACATCTGGATCGGCATCCAAGTTGTGCAGATCTAAAGATCCTTGATGGCATCCAACCCAAATGCAAATGACACTCATTGCTAACTAGGAATTAGGCTTTGTCTAAGGGGTGTATACCAATAGATTGCAATATTTCCAACCTAGCAACAAGGCAGTGAACACCCCAGGCCAAGTCTCGATGAATTTTTCATCCAACCAAGGTCTGGAAATCATTATCAGGAGGATAAAACTAAGAACAACTGTCAAAAACAAGGTTAACACTATGCAATCCCACTTTATCTAGTTTTTGAACCTAAACTGTCTAGACTAAACCCTATTATGGAAATATATGAATGCATGTTTTGTTTATCAATCTAAAGAAAGTGATGCAGTCGCACTGTTTACTAAGTATGCCTACTACCACATAATCAATATCCCTTGTTTGGTTGTGAATAAATTTATATAGGTTATTTTTATCAATTAAGAGTACAATCTACTCTTGTTAGGGTTTAGCAGTGATTTAACAACTCTTGCTTGACTTTATTTAAATTTAATCCTGAGAGTGAAACCTAGGGACATTACAAAATATTTCATTTTGGTCCACTTTAAAGAAAAATAAAAAATACTTAAGTTGTCCCTTACAAAATTATAAAATAAAGTTAGTGGACCACTTAATTTATTTCCCTAATTTTACCCCTTAGCCTAGAGGAAATAAAAATAGGATACGAATCTCCCAAATAATTTAATTATAAGAGGACATGATAGTCCACCCTTCCTAGAATTGTTTGCCCTTAAGCAATTGCAAATTTGGATGCTCACAAAGCTCTACATCCTTCTATTTAAAATCTTTGATTGAGAGATCTTTCCAATACACCACATATTTTGATATGGTCTTGTTGATGTGTTTTCATGACCTCACCAACACAGAATAAAGTTTCCAATAGATACTCTATCCTCTCTTCATCAAAGTATTTTGCATGCTAAGATTGCAAGAAAGTTCATGTGTTCAACTGCAAGGTTCCTTTATGCAATGGATAGTCTCAGTTAGTTCGTTGTGATTTGTTGGTAATCTCATGGGGGACTTATGTAATTGTTCGACAGCAGACAATGAACTAAGTGAAAGGGGACTTTACTCAACTTGAAAGGTATGTCTATAAAGCTCTTTTTTCTTTCTAAACTAATCAGAAATTTACTGAATTGAATGGCTGCAGGGATTAGAAAGCTAAGGACTAATCTAAGAGTGGGATGTGGCGATCAACTCTCACAGACTTCAACCGAGCTCTGCTTTGCCTCACTTCGGATAGCTTCCGCAGGACTAGTGCAATCTTCAAGGAGTAGCCAAAAGTTTTCAAATCACAACTCAACATAAAGACACCATCACGACGATGCATGCCACCATGTGAATCATAATCGAAGTAAAGTTCATAAATTTCCAGTTGACCACGCAAGGCAAACTTACCATCAGTAAGCTTGCTAGTGGTATGGACTAAACAAAGCGTGTTCAAATTGAATACCACATTCCACGATTACTATCTACTTGCATGAAATAAATTTTGCTCTACTCTAAGTCCTACTTGAAGTAGAAAGACGAAGAAATCTCGCTAACTACTCACAACAAAAGAAGAGATCATCATCAATGAAAACTCTTTATTGAGAGAGTGTTCACAACAATTTCTTACAAAGTTTTCAAAGGAAAAGCTTTCCTTCTTCAACTATGCTAACAAACTAATGCTAACTCCAAACTGTCTCTCTATGCTCTATCACAATGTCTACTCTCTAGTCTAATCTCTAATCTAACGAGGTACAAATGAGGGGGGATGTCCCTTTTATAGATGGCCCAATCCAATTGACGGCTCAGATTACAATCAAATGGAGGGCCCAGATCAAGCCATATAAGCCCAAACCCTAAAAACCACCAAAATGAGGAGTGGTACAATAAATGAGTGAAAAGATTCCCACTCACTCCCAAAATAGCAAAGGCAATCAATGCCCACTAACAATCACCCAGAATGTCATCATCCAGAAAGGCATTTCCATTCTCCTTCTCCTTGGCCGCAAAATCAATGAACCTGGCCAGTACTGCATCAACTTATTGAACTGAAATAGGCGGGATATGATCAAGCTGAAACTCAAGTACTGTTACCATCTATCTATGTCGAGTGCAGGATTTCCTCCAAGCGGTCAAGGTGTCCTAGGTATTATGAATTAGGCTGGAGAAAGTCGAGGTGTTCTCAAAGTCATCCTGAATGAAAGCCTTCACCTCTGAAAAGAAAGGCGTCAATCCACTCCTCAAACTATCCGTAGTTACCTCCTCCGAAGTCAATCTCCTAGCAAAGATAGCCTCAAGCGTGTTCAAGACTCCATCTATAATATTCTCCATGGCCTTCCCGACTCTGCCCGAATCTACCTGTGTTGCATCAAAGAATCCTCGGCCTATGACAACTAAAGAATACCAACTGGTGAAATCGTATCTATCACCCTCCTATATCACGCCTCCCTCAACCAAAGTCTGTAAGGGAGTATGCATCAAAGCTTCTAGACGAAGGACAACCTTGGTTTGATAGCTATGAGCATCGCCCCAAGCCTGATCAACTGCATCCATCTGTGCCATAATGCCAGAAGCCTACTGATAAGAATGAGCAAGATCCTTCATAAACTTTTATGTCTCAACACGAACACTAGCAACCCACTTATCTGCCTCCTGTGCCATCTTCCTCAAATCTTCCAAGCCGCTAACTGATTCTTTGGGAAGCTCGGCTGGAAGCTCAATCACTGGATTCTCTTGCCCACAAAGACGAGACAAATGTTGTACGTAACCAATCAACGTCTTGTGCTCCTTCAATTTCTTATATTTGCCTTCAATCCAAAGCAACCTGTCCTTGAGTGCTTGGTAGGAGTTATCACACTCCTCAATTCTCTGTGCTCCCATGGGGCGACCTAACTCCATGGTGGTGATCACATAATTTTTTGGAACGGCCACACCTCAATCACACTCCACCCTAGGCACAGCCACGTGAAGGGTGCGAGAGCCATCCTCATTTGTTGAAATCTTTGAAAACTTCTTAGCTCTCTTCTTTGTCGTAGGCGCACTGATCCTACTCAGGAATTCCTCCATCTCAACTGCTGGATCAGTTTCTTCACCTCATCCTATCTCTGAGCCAATCTGGTACTACCTACTATAAATCTGAAATAATAAGTGGCTGCTCATTCCTTGCTTCTTCTTAACGGACATCTTCTCTAACTTCATCCTAACGAGGCTCACCAACTTCTCCAGGCTGAGTATCTCCTAAACCTTGGGCCTCCTGCCCTTTCAGCAAAATTTTATCAAATTCTGAGGTATTTACTATTTTTAGTAAGGGTGAAATTACAGGCAATCTATCAGCGTTTTTGAGATTCCGACAGTCACACGGCATTCAGAGCATATCAAGCTATTCGCATGCAAAATTTGAGCGAAAACAGACAACTTACTATTTTTAGCAATCCGGCTTCCGGCACGAATTTCAGGGGTCAGATGCAGAGTTTTTCTTTGCATGTTGGCATATTCCTTCTGGGTTTTTCAAGACCTTCGCAACGATGTAACATGCAAGACGAGGCGACCACTTTCAGAATTCAGCCTTCCGAGGCTATTTTTAGGGTTTGCATGTCGGGGTTTTGTTGTGACCTTTTCACACATCGCCCCATTCAAGATGGGGACCCCCTAATTTTTGCTCCGTTCCGGTCTTTTGGCTTGGGTTTTCCTCTC